>JASIRB010001808.1:0-47904 GCA_030323885.1 Branchipolynoe longqiensis
TAACCATTACACCACCTAGGCTCCCTGATATCACCACCCTACCCACGCCTACCCGTCTATGCGGCTTCTTGCCTGAGAGGTCAGTGCAGACTACTACACTAACCATTACACCATCTAGGCTCCCTGATATCAGCACACTACACACGCCTACCTGTCTATGTGGCTCCTTGCCTGAGAGATCAGTGCAGACTGCTACACTAACCATTACACCGCCTAGGCTCCCTGATATCAGCACCCTACCCACGCCTACCTGTCTATGCGGCTTCTTGCCTGAGAGGTCAGTGCAGACTACTACACTAACCATTACACCACCTAGGCTCCCTGATATCAGCACACTACCCATGCCTACCTGTCTCTGTCGCTCCTTGCCTGAGAGGTCAGTGCAGACTGCTACACTAACCATTACACCACCTAGGCTCCCTGATATCACCCTCACAACCCACTACTACATAAGCAATACTTCATGTATTTACTCTAGTCCACAAAATGCATCAAAAGTATGTTTATGTGATTTTATGGTTCAGCGAAAATGTGAAAATATAAAAATTTACATATTTACAGAGATAATTCACACAGATTTCTTTTCCCAACTTTTTTCTTGCAACACATAATTTTGTTTGCTGAACTGTAATCAATAAAATCTTGTTTGAATGTGCCGTGTTATGTTAAAACGATGTTCTGGATATGTGTTTAATTTCCATGTTACACGAGGCTGTTTCAACGTATTTCTTAATTTGTATAATATCAAAAACAGTATGCAGGTATAGCAATACCTCAGGGAGTTTGACGCCCCTGCCTTGCAGAGTTGTAAACCACTGCCTTGTGGTACAGGTTCTTGACAGAACCAAAGGCTAAGGGAGCAAACCCTAAACAGAAAACCATGTCACTGTGGCAGCATTAAGGGCGGTGATGAATGGAACTCCCAACATCTCCCAACCAGCCACTGCAGGGACAAATAGTTTTGCGCTTGTCGTGACATGTTCTTGCCGATGTGAAACCTCTATTTGCTCCCCGAGAGAGTGCCACTGGTAACTTGTGACCTGAAGCTGAGAGACATTAAGTAACTTGCAAAAGCCAGCAGCACTTCAATACTTTTGCAGGCAGCTTTCATGAAATGTAAAGACCGACTCATGGATGCAACTCTCACAGCAGAGAGCTAAATGGAGAGCGGCAGTCAAGTAATGAAAGCAGTCTTTGTCGCATCGCGAGCGACAGCATGATGATGATGATGATCAAAACCAAAAAGTGAAATAGCTATAATAATATATTTCTCTGGGGTGTTTTGCATCAGGGAGCCTAGGTGGTGTAATGGTTAGCACGCTAGCCCCAGAATGTCAAGAAGTGTGGGTTCGAATCCTGTTGTAAGCGCAATATTGTTTGTCATATCAGGATGGTTACCGACTTGTGACAGTGCAAACTCATGGTGACTTTATAGTGCTGCCACACTGGGAAATCAGGCCACCAGCACAATGACCTGATATCCCACTCAGTCACATTATCCTGACACTGAGCAAACCAGTCCTTGCCCTATCCTAGTAATGCCGAGCGCCAGGCTAGGAAGTGACAAGTATAAATTTTTACGTCATTGGTTTGACTCGACCAGGATTCAAAAGCACAAACTCATGGCTTCGGATCCCCCGATCT
Organism: Branchipolynoe longqiensis; assembly: GCA_030323885.1. NCBI lineage: Eukaryota > Metazoa > Annelida > Polychaeta > Phyllodocida > Polynoidae > Branchipolynoe > Branchipolynoe longqiensis. The sequence goes on from JASIRB010001808.1 coordinate 1,645, forward strand.
CCCAAAACAGGGGACGGACGATCAACTCATTCAGCCATCCCGTCTGGTCTCTAAGCGCAATAACTCCCATTTTCATCGTCCCCCACTCAGTGCAGACTACGACACTCTTATTGGACGATGAAAGTTTGGCGTAACTGTAAATGAAGTGTACTAGCTTTCCGGTGTAATTGAGAATCCTTTCACCTCAGGTCACAAACTAGGCCATATTCACCAGACCCATGTGTGATGGATGCCGGTCACTGTGGCAGGGTCAAGAGTTAAGTAGGGGAACATCTTGCGACATCTCGACCAGACGCGGTATGGTGGCTGAATCCATGTGGAAGGTCGGCAGTTGGAATACCAGCCGAGTCAAACCAATTGGAAAATACTCCGACTTTTTGTGTCAGTATCACAAATAAAATAAAATAATAATTCCCTGAAAACAAAAATATCCTTTTCATGAAACCAATATTAAAGTTGCATAGTCCGATGGTTTTGAATTTCTGTATTTTTTCTGAGATAAATATATTAGATCAATCACTAGAATCTACTTTACATTAGTTCAGAGTTACTTTTATTTTAAATAGTAAACTTTTGAGATATTTTGAGTGCAAACATGGAAAATTAGTTTTGGCATGGTTGCCAAAACTCTGACACCATAGACTTCTGCAGGAACAGGTTCTGTTAAATTGACTCAGTATTGCCTTCTACGCAGAAACAAATGCTTAATAAGTGCATCAGTATCTAAGTTAGATACGTAAAATCAAATCTAGATAATTGGTTTGGTTTTTAAAATTTGATATTTCATCGGACTATGCAGCTCTAAACCCATTCTGAGGTCTAAATAACTAGATCCTGGTATGCATCCATGCATATAGCAGTCAGACTGCTGCTCTCTGTGGCGGAGTGGTTAGAGTGTCTGACTTTTTTCTAGGTCAGACTCCTAATCTGAAGTTCAGGGGTTCGATTCCCGCTGCCCTCCCCACCTCTGCCAATTTGGATTTCCACCGCTGTGTATAACTTACAGCGTCATCAAAGGCCAGTTGCTCTCATACCATGTCTATGTGGTGTGGGAGGTTAAAAATCGCTTGGGTCGGTAACAGTGTAGGCTTGGGCTTTCTATGGACAAAGTGTCTAATGGTGAAAACAAGTCTATTCAGACTTATCCATGACAGGCAGTATAAAGACTATTCTGGGTAAAACCAATCAATGGTCCAGACAGGATTTACAACAGGGTTGTAAAAACAAGCAAGGAGAGGCCCGGAATACTCTCGTACCCAAGATGAAAGATGCCCTAACTAATACCCCGAGACAACTACCAACAATGAAAGAATATATTCGGAAAATACAGAAATACAGAGAATCATACTATCAACTTACTTCCACGCGTTTGTGCTCGCATAAGTTTTGCTACTAATAATCAAATTATGATGTAAAACCAGTGTAATGATATCTAAATCATTCAATCATTGTTATATGACCATTCTAAGAGTAATCAAATGATTTTATAAAACCATTCTAGTGATATCTAAATCAGTCAATCATTGTTATAAGCCATGTTAATATTCAACCTATTGTTATCTGTACACTAACGCGTGCTGTGTGTGAGTGTAATTACTGTCAAATTGTCCAATGCTATGCATCAAATATCACCACTGGAGAAAATAACTCGGGAATAAGAATATATGGGTGTATTTAATGTAAATGATTACCTGGACTTGTGTATGATATTATGTGCATTCTTAAGTGTATGTAGACGCTAAAAACCTGAAAGAGCATATATGATTGGTCGGTTTGGATTTTCCCAAACTAGACGGGCCTGTGTGGACAGGTCTCCAGGGGTAGGCCAAATTGAATTGGACCCAATGGTAGGGAAATTAAGCCTTGTATAAGTTGGGATACCGTATAAGTTGGGATACCGTATAAGTTGGGATACCGTATAAGTTGGGATACCGACACCAGCACAGAGGTGTGAAGTGACTGCGTAGGTATTTCCAGCCTGAGGTGTAAAGTGACCAGCTAGGTATTTCTAGAGCCTGATGTGTGAGTCAACAGGACATGCTGAGTACACCCTGGGGGGGGGGGGGGGGGGGGGGGGGGGGGGGGGGTACACCTGGGGGGGGGGGGGGGGGGGGGGGGGGGGGGGGGGGGGGGGGGGGGGGGGGGGGGGGGAAGCAGGCGGGAGGGAGGGTGTTGGGCCTGGGAGGTGGGTAGGGAGGAGGGTGTATGTTTCTCTCTACCATAACCAGGGCAGCACCAGGGCCCCGTTCAGGGTCCGTCTCAGAGGCGCCTCGGCGACGGGCATGACATCATGCCAGTCTGAACAGCAAAAGCAGTTTGTTGTCTCGAAAATGGCCGTCCCCATAGGCGGTGGCCATTTTCAATGGAAAAGCTGCGCTGTGATTGGCTGAAACACTGGATACGGCGGCCATTTTCGAGGCGCTTTTTGTCTCCTATCTGAAAAGGGAGGCGTTGCCGAGGCGTCGCCGAGACGCACCCTGAACGCAAATAGGCCAAAAAGCATCGCCGAGACGTACCCTGAACGCGGCCCTAGCCCAGTGAGACAGCTTTAACATGTAACTACTAGGTAAATATGTATTAAATATTGTGCTGTCTGTATGTTGGTGTTCTAGTGAGGAGTGTGTTGGAGATCTCCTATTATTGTGAAAACTGATAATTCATATGTGCTGAGATGAAGTTGGCTGTGGATGGGTGGGTCAGTTCCCTCCCCATGGCCAGCAGGAGGAGGCAGGTGGCTGGATGGGTCACCACACCCCTCCCACCTCCAACACTCTAGATTGACAGGTGAGGTTGACCAATGAGATTGTCTGATTAGTGAAGTTGACCACAGAATTTGCATGTTCTACTTGGTAAAACTGACCAATCAGATTTGTATGTATCTAAACTGGCTGAAGAAACACAATAAAAAGAAGAGTACTGGTAGTGTGAGATATGTAACCAAGAAGGTAACGAAGAAGGTAACGAAGAAGGTAACGAAGAAGGTAATGAAGAAGGTAACAAAGAAGGTAACGAAGAAGGTAATGAAGAAGGTAACACAGAAGGTAACGAAGAAGGTAACGAAGAAGGTAACAAAGAAGGTAACCAAGAAGGTAACCAAGAAGGTAACGACGAAGAGAGAAGCAAGAGCAGAACAAAGAGGAAGAGAGCCATACTGCAAGCCATGACTTCCACACTGTTATTTTGAAGGTTTTGAGTTTATTTTATAATAGCCTGCAGAGTAGTGCAGTACATCTATAGTGAGTGACATTAATAGTAATGCTAGACCTTCCAGCTCCCATATCTTACCCGGTAGGGTGCAAGTTATAAATTAATTCTGATTCTAGTGGGGTAATATCCGCTAGTTAACACATTTACTTAGAAAATTGATACTTGTCGTTACTTAGCCTGTCGTTCGACATTAATAGGATAGGGCAAGGACTGGTTAGTGCAGTACCAGGATAATGTTACTGAGTGGGATATTGGGTCATAGCGCCAGGAGTAGACATGGTCTCCCAATGGGGCAGCACTATAAAGTCACCATGAGTGCACACTGTCAGAAGTTGGTAGGCACCATTCTGGTCTGACGTTGGATGTTGCTATGACGTAAACAACAAACAAACAAACAATCTTGTGACGTCTAACTTTGGTGGAAGTCTTCAGCCATGAACGGTCTCAATACATCAGCAGTTATGACTAGAGGCTGACATGTGGTCATAGCGCGTGAATGCAGAGGTCGCGTGGGGTGTCATGTGTAAAGCGCAACCATTAAACCTTGGTTAAAAGCCGCGTAGGCTGATGAAAGCAGCACACCTTTGCTTCTTTATTGGGGTTTTACATCCTGGCGACCTCTAAGGTCATGTGGTCCTGATATGACTTTATATGTTGCCAGGATGTAAAACTCCAACAACCAACAATCTAAGGTCATATCAGGGCGGTTTCTTTGTTTCTTGCAGTTTTACATCCTGGCAACATCAAAGGTCATATCACGACGGGTAGTTACCGACTTGTGACAGTGCGCACTCATGGTAACTTTATAGTGCTGCCCCACTGAGAGAGCAGACCGCTGACACCATGACCTGATATCCCACTCAGTCCTACCAGACGGGATGGCCGAATGAGTTAGAGCGTCCGTCTCCCGTGCTGGTAGATCGTGTGATCGTGGGTTCGAACCCCGGTCGAGTCAAACCAATGACTTAAAAATTGATACTTGTTGCTTCCTAGCCAGGCGCTCGGCATTATTAGGACAGGGCAAGGACTGGTGTGCTCAGTGTCAGGATAATGTGACTGAGTGGGATATCAGGTCATGGTGCCAGTGCCTGGTTTCCCAGTGAGACAGCACTATAAAGTCGCCATGAGTGCGCACTGTCACAAGTCGGTACCGATCCTGATATGACCTTATATGTTGCTAGGACGTAAAACAACAACAAACAAACAAACAGTCCTATTATCCTGGCACTGAGCCGACAAGTATCTACCCTATATTAACGCAGAATGGCAGGCTAGTTAGTGACAAGTGTAAATTGTATAATTATCAACAACCTAAAAGAAATATGGTTAGAAACTCCAAAACATTGAACTATGCAAATTTAAACATTTACTGCTGCATATAATTAAATGCAAAGCCTATCTATTAGGACCTGTCACTCTTAAGCCTATAATGTCCAGCAATTCGGCTAGGAAGATAAAACTCAAATACAAAATTAATAAATAAAGATGACACGCAAATGGTCTATCGATTGAAGTTCTTTTTTGAAGGGGGGTGGGGGAAAAGCTTTCTCATCAAAGACTAGCCGTGGCTTTTTTTCTAACTAAACGCGTCTTCATCTTTTTTCGTTTTCCTCTTTTTTTCTTTTTTTTTATCAAGTGGCTCACATTTTCTGGTATTGCTTTATTGACGCTGGAGGAGTGTGGATTCTTGTGGAGGGGGGGAGGGGGATTTGGGGGGGTGTGTGGAGTTGGATGGAGAGTGTGACAAGGTGCAGTCCTGTTGGGAGTGGTTTTGGTGTGGTGGTAGGGGGCCCCAGACATGATCCACTGGCCCCTAATGACCTCCCTAATCACACGGCAGGGGCTTTCTTTGCTGACCGGGAGAGAGCTGCATGGCTAGCCCCACTTCATGTTCAATGCCATCGCTACACTGACCAACTGTCGTCAACCCCATCCCCATCACCGGTCACAACCCCATCCCCATCATCAGCCCCATCCCCATCATCAGCCACATCCCCATCATCAGCCACATCCCCATCATCAGCCACATCCCCATCCGCATCCCCATCTGCAGCCCCACCCCCATCATCAGCCTCAGCCCCATCATCAGCCTCAGCCCCATCCCTACCATTATCCACATCCCCATCATAAGTCACATCCCATCAACAGACCCATCACAATCTGCAGCCCCACCCCCATCATTAGCCATATCCCCATCATCAGCCTCATCCCCATCAGCCCCATCCCCATCATCAGCCACATCCCCATCATCAGCCTCATCCCCATCATCAGCCCCATCCCCATCATCAGCCCCATACCCATCATCAGCCCCATTCCCCATCATCAGCCACGTCCCCATCATCAGCCCCACCCCCATCATCATCCACATCACATCACCCATCCCCACCATCAGCAACATCCCATCATCAGCACATCCCCATCATCAGCTACATCCTCATCATCAGCCACATCCCCATCATCAGCACATCCATATCAGCCCACATCCCCATCCCAGCCACCATCCCATCATCAGCCACATCCCCATTATCAGCCACATCCCATCCCAGCCACATCCCCATCATCAGCCAACCCCCATCATCAGCCACATCCCATCATCAGCCACATCCCCATTATCAGCCACATCCCCATCATCAGCCCCATCCCAGCCACATCCCCATCATCAGCCACGTCCACATCATCAGCCACATCCCCATTATCAGCCACATCCCCATCCCAGCCACATCCCCATCATCAGCCACACCCCCATCATCAGCCACATCCCCATCATCAGCCACATCCCCATCATCAGCCACATCCCCATCATCAGCCCCATCTCCAGCCAGCGCCATACCCATCCTCAAACCCACTCCCAGCGTGACCACCCTCGGAGGACATACCACTTTTAACAGATTTAGTTTTAATTGTTAAATTTGCATAATACTACAGTTCTCCCCCCATGAGTCCTACCACCACACATTGGTGTCCCCTTGGATACGCTGACCGCTGTTGATAAGAAGTATCGACAGGTGGCAGCACGCTAGCATGAAGAGTCCCGATGGTGAACTGCGAGACCCATGGCGAGCGGGCAGTTTTGTGGGCGGCAACATGGCTCGCTGGCTGGGCAGCGACAGGTCACTTCTATTCTGACCTTGGCGGAATAAACGAGAGCGCACCGTGGGGTTTGAAGCAACTTCAGTGTCACTCATTATCCATCAAGCCAGGTGAATATGGTCCATCACAATATGATGACTGACTTTTCTGCTGTTATTTTTAGATAAATATATTAGGTTTATCATTAGAATCTACTTGACTTTTGTTTGAAGATTCTAAAGAAATGATTAAAGGAAAAGTAATTGCATATTCAAATGATTGTAAAGTTGAATAGTCCGATGGCTTTGAATATCTGTCATTTTCTGAGATAAATACGTTAAATTGATCATTATAAGCTACTGTACTTTAGGTTGAAGTAACTTTTAGTTTGAATGGCTAACTTCGGAGATATTTGAAGTGACAACATGCCAAATTAATTTTGGCAAGCATGCCAAAACTCTGATGCCATAGGGTTATGCGGTAACAGGTTCTATTTAATTGACTCCCCATGCCCTTCTATGTGACAACAAATGCTTAATAACTGCACCGGTATCTAAGATAAATATGTAGAATCAAATCTAGGTCAGTGGTTTGGTTTTGAAAATTTGATGCTTCATCGGACTATGCAACTTTAAGTTTTTGTCATAGTTTTAAGATAAATATTTCAGATTAATCGTTATAATCTGCCTCATTTAGTTAGAAACATGTCTGAGGTTAAAAGGTAGATATATGGAGTGAACATATTGTAGTGGTCTGCACTGACCTCTCGGGTAAGGAGCCGCATAGACAGGTAGGCATGGGTAGTGCGTTGATATCCGGGAGCCTAGGTGATGTAATGGTTAGCACACTGGCCCAGAATGCAAAGAGATGTGGGTTCGAGTCCCGCTCTAGGTGCAATGTTTCCCATTTTCATCACCCCTACGACACTGGTTCCATGACCAGGATCCTGTACAAGCTACGCGCTGTATAGTTGTTGAACCTACCCTGTGTATGTAAGTGCATTGCCTGTATGTATGTAATTGTAAGCATTAAAAGACTTACAATTCCAGGGGGATGAACCAGTTGTGGACCACTGGTTGGAATGGAAAATAGCCCAAACTAAAAATGTGTCTTCTGAGCAGGATTGATTGGATGACCCACACCTTCACAAGTGGACACTTTACCGCCTGAATTACGTCCTGCTCCCCGTGTCCACCTATGAAGGTGTAAAACAGTTTGTTTGTTGTTGTCCTAGCAACATCTAAGGTCAAATCAGGACAGATGCCAACTTGTGACAGCATGCACTCATGGCGACTTTATAGTGCTGCCCCACTGGGAGACCAGGCCACCAGCACCAATACTGATATCCCACTCAGTCACATTATCCTGACACTGAGCCAACCAGGCCTTGCCCTACCCTAATAATGCTGAGCGCCTGGCTAGGAAGTGACAAGTATCATTTGTTAAGTCATTGGTTTGACTCCACCAGGTTTCGAACCCATGAACCCATGGGTTCGGATCCCCCGATCTCCCAAAACAGGAGACGGACACTCAACTCATTCGGCCAACCCGTCTGGTAGGTGCAAAACAAGCTTTACTTTTAAAGCACTACCTTGCCTGGTTGTGAATAATACCAAGGGAAAATATTTCATCTTTACACCGGATAGCCTCGCTTTGAGAGACACTTAGAACACAAATCCATTTCACATCTGTGGATGTCCCTTCATCCACTGTGTTAAGACGAACGCCTCATTTAGCCTCGCTTTCATGTCCGATATAAAAGATGGCGTAGAGGCTGTTTCAAACGCAGCCTATCCAATGAAGGTTGGTGGTTGCTGTTTTACATCCTAGCAACATCTAAGGTCATATCAGGACTAAGCCTACCCACCGAAGGTTGGTGGTTGTTCTACGTCCTACTCCTAGCAACATCTAAGGTCATATCAGGACTATCCAACTAAGGTTGGTTGTTGTTTTATGTCCTAGCAACATCTAAGGTCATATCAGGACTATCCAACGAAGTTTTGTTTTTGTTTTATGTCCTACCAACATGTAAAATCATATCAGGACGGTCACTTACTTATGACAGTGCACGCTAATATTGCCACACTACCCCACTGGGAGACCAGGCTGTCAGCACCATGACCTGATATCCCACTCAGTCACACTATCCTGACACTAAGCCAAGCAGCCCTTGTCCTAACCTATTAATGCTGAATACTAGGCTAGTTGGTGACAAATATCAATTTTGTAACTCACTGGTTTGACTCAACCAGGGTTTCGAACGTAGATTGATTGATTGGTGGTTGCTTTACGCCGTGTCGGCAGCATAGGCCATATTCACGGCGAGAAATGTTTGCCCCTGTTCAAACCATCGCTTTTACATGTAAAAGCACACAATCAACTCTGTGCCAATGGACACTCATGAATTTTGTAAACTCACAATCATATAGCTAAATAAAAGTCTAAATGATACTATTATTCACTGATGAAATTTGTTTAAAAACCTATATGAGGTGGTACAAACCAGCTGCCCTCAAAAAGGCTAAAATGTTTTCTTGTTTTACTTTAGTAAAAAGGTCATGCATGTTGTTTGCAGTGTAAAATTGTTGGCGCAGGGCCATGAAATCCACACAGTTTAATAACGTGTGTTTTAATGTCGAACGCAGAACCTCCCTCCAGCACCACCTGCCAGAACCCCTTATGACCCACTTGTGCCGCCACCTAGCGACTCAGCTACTAACCAACGCCCCAAGCAGCTCACACTCTCACTAGCCACCCTGAACCCGAACACTCATGGTAGGGATAGGACAATGCGACAAATTTTCCCACCCACCCACACCTCATTAAGACAAACCAGAAGGGTAGTAGCATGAAGTGCCAATCAAATCTACATCGGTGTAGTAGTCAGGGATGAAAGTGGTCTCGTGAAAAAAAAGCGGGAATTCGGATATTCTCCCATAGGTTTAGCATTGTAAGGGAATCGCGGAAAATTTCCGGAAGTCGGGTTTCATATATATTGGTATACGCTGATAGTGCTGCGCCATTTGAAGCATTTCTTAGTAGTTCTTTTGGGTTGTTTTTTTGTTTAACGATCCCCCAGCACAAAAGTAGACATCCGCTCTTGGGGGTCATTTATTAGTAGTATATGCTGACAGTGCTGCGTGGTTTGGAGCATTTATTAGTAGTATACGTTGTTCTTTTGGGTTTTTTTTGGTATAAAGTATTTATTCATCTGAATATGACATTTGTCAGCGCCAGAGCACTGATCTTCCGTCCATCTTACTATTGGAATTGACATTCTAAATAATCTAAGTTTGGTCAGTGCTGTATTAGTCACAGCACCGATCATGTAGAATTAAGAGAGTGGCTCCTGCTGTATAATGTACAGCACCAGTCACTGCGGTTCATGCAAAAATTGGGAGCAGCACTGAGTAGAAAGTGTATACTCGGGGCAACTCAAACAATCGTTGTAGGTTACGTTTTTCTCTTATAAAACAAGCTAAGTTTATAGTTGACAAGATATTTTGTCTGTCTTATCTAATGTTCAATGTGTTTAAACAGATTGATAGTTGTGTAGGATGTTCGGTGTGTTGTTGGTTTGTTCATGATGGTTAAGGGTGGTGGCAGGGGAGGGGGGCCCATTGGGGCGGGTGGCTGGGGGGGAAAACCCACAGGAGAGAAAGCTGATAGTGCTGCGGCGTCTGCACCACATATTAGTATATACTGATAGTACTGCGGGATTGAAAAATCCCGGAAATCCGCGGAAACGCGGAGATCTTTCATCCCTGAGTAGTCCATACATGAGCCTTACCACCATGCGGTAGCGACAAGGATTGCATTGACTGCCTTTGCCGGATAGCAGCAATGGGTCGCAGCAGGGTGGTTGATTTCCCCCTGTACTTGGGCCTGCGGCCACCCCCGACTTGAGAGGTTACCTGCGACCTGGCCAGGGCCGCATTCAGGGTCCGTCACAGCGACGTCTCGGCGATGCTTTTTGGCCTATTTGCGTTCAGGGTGCGTCTCGGCGACGTTTCGGCGACGCCTCCCTCTTCTGATAGGAGTAAAAAAAGTGCCTCGAAAATGGCCGCCGTATCCAGTGGTTTCAGCCAATCACAGCGCAGCTTTTCCATTGCAAATGGCCGCCGCCTATGGGGGTGGCCATTTTCGAGACAACAAACTGATTTTGCCGTTCAGACTGGCTGACATCATGCCCGTCACCGAGGCGCCTCCAAGACGGACTCTGAACGTGGCCCAGGTAGTAGACTGGTCACTTGAGCCATGTGGCTGGTGAGACGAAGAGGAGTAAGCGATTCAAAGAAGCTATTTCGGAGCGTTCCTCACTAAGGATACGTTAATGGTCTATCGCATTGATTTATTTGGCCTGATGGCTTGAAACTAGGCCTATCATTAGAGAGAACACTTCTCCAATGATTATCCAATGGTGATATGGGTCGCTTCATGGTAAATGGGGCCAATATACTTTTCATTATATAATGGTCAAAAACAATTATGGAAAGAGTAGAGGAGGTCTTTTCTTTATAGAACTGGTATTCATACACTTTGGAGAGATAGATATGAAAAGAATTAAGGCCTAATGTGACATTGTATAAAAAAGCCAATATTTTCATTCCAAAAATATTGTGTTTTAAAGGCATGAATTTGTGAGATGGAGAATTTGGACTTTTCTACAGCCTACTAGACCTTTATTTTGCATAGAATATTACCTGTTAGTCAATAAAATAATAAAAGAAGACTCTTACTTTAAATATTCATTTGGCATGCTTATATATTTAGTTGTTATCTAATATTCCAGGGTTAATAAACTGGTTCTGGACGTAACTGTTGTGTCCCCTGCTTGTCCCATGCTTGTTAAATTAGGAAATGTGTTATCCTGAAAATACCAGAGCTTCAGTAAATAAAACAGTTGCTATTGTTACATGTGTAAGGCTATTGTCTAGTACAGTGGCTAGTAATATAATTTTTCTACAAAGCTTTTTGAAAAAGAATTGAAGTTGAAGTTCCATATTATGTTTGGTGTCTCCTTCTATTGTGTTACGTCGACAATTCAAAATTGGGAAAAATATAATCGTCCTATGCAGATTTCTTTACAGTGTTTCTAAACTTAGGTGACCACAATGTGAATATTAATTGTTTCATGCAATAAATTTGATTAAATAATTAATTTGATTAAGAAATCCACACTTGGTGATGAATAAGTCCACACTTGGGGCTGGCTACCCAATTAGTTTTTGTTTTTCTGACAAAATGGTAACTTCACCTATCTTTTCCTTCACGTTACGAGTATATATATGGACAAGAGTTGGCTACTCAGTGAAAAAAATAGGAAAACACACAATATTCATTTTTGACCCTCATGTCACACTCTGACCCAATTTACCATGAAACGACCCAGATGCATAATCAGCATTCGAAATAAGAGATTGTCCGCTTACCCGGCACAAGTGAAACTTGAGACGAACAAGTGGAAATTACATGTCACTTGTCCAGCGAACAAGTGACATTTGTGTATATACGAAGCATAAATTATTAGCAAAGATCAATATCTATATACTTGTACAGATGAACCTCGATCCAACGGACACCGATGCAACGGATTCCGGATCCAACGGACACAATCCTTGTGGAGCGGTGTTACGTTGGATACTTTGCAGCAGTCCAAATAAGTACCTTACTTGAGTACTTGAGTAAGCGTTTACGTCCTAGCAATATCTACGGTCATATTAGGACGGGTACCGACTTGTGACGTGTTCTTTGGTCCCATGTTTTCCACATTATCACTATGGCACCTATAGATAAAGCAATTTCGTCGCTGCAATGGACAAACGGCTTTAACGGACAACTGCTCCCCCCCTATTCGTCCGTTGGATCGAGGTTCATCTGTATAATCAGTCAAACCTCTCTAAATCGACCGACCTTGGGACCGGCGTTCAGTGGTCGATTTACGAGGTGGTCGGTTTAGGGAATTAGAATATGGTTATAATGGTATTGTTGGGACCCAAATAAAGCGATCGAGATAGGGGAGTGGCCGATCTGTGGAGGTGTCGGATAGAGGGGTTTTACTGTATATGTATATAAGGTAAATACTGTCGACAAGTGAAAATTCAGACAGACAAGTGATAATTCAGACGGACATGTGAAAAATCACACCAGACTTGTCCGTTGGACAAGTGAAAAATGTGCTTATTTCTATCACTGATAATGTAGTAAGAGTCATAATATATCGTAGTAATGTGCTGTCAAAGTTAGCTACGCACATCATTACAAACAATAATTAGAGATATTTTTCCTGATCAGGATTATACACGAGGGTACAATCCCAGAAGACAACAATAGAACTAGCATTACAATTCCTTTGCCAATTAAACAATAAGACAACACCGTGAATACATCATTGTATTTGTACACTACTTATAATTCACAGAGGCGGAGGTGATAGTAGGGTATAGTGGTTTTTATTTTACGAACATCGTGGAAGGGCTAGTGTTATGACCATTAAGTATTGTAAGTAGGCTGCACTGACCTCTCAGGCAAGTAACCACATAGACAGGTAGGCGTGGGTAGTGTGGTGACATCAGGGAGCCTAGGTGGTGTAATGGTTAGTGTAGTAGTCTGCACTGACCTCTCAGGCAAGGAGCTGCATAGACAGGTAGCCGTGGGTAGTGTGGTGATACTAGGGAGCCTAGGTGGTGTAATGGTAAGCACACTGGCCTGGAATGCAAAGAGATGTGGGTTTGAGTTCCGCTCTAGGCGCAATATTTCCCATTTTCATCACCACCCGCATGACACTGGTTGTCGTGACCATGATCCTGTACAAGCTACGCACTGTATGCTTGTTGAACCTACCCTGTGTATGTATACATATCTAAGTGCATTGCCTGCATGTATGTAATTGTCAGCATTAAATGACCATTTAAAAGACTTTTACAATTCCAGGGGGACAAGTGTAGTAGGCTGCACTGACCTCTTAGGCAAGTAACCACGTAGACAGGTAGGCGTGGGTAGTGTGTTTGATATCAGGGAGCCTAGGTGGGTAGCACATTGGCCCGGAATGCAAAGAGATGTGGGTTTGAGTCCCGCTCTAGGTGCAATATTTCCCATTGTCATCACCCCCATGACAGTATCAATCAATTAGTACATGAGTTCAATCGTTCAAGGTCAGTGTCAGGTGGGCAGTACTCGAACCCTCAACCCTCCCCGTGCTTAGTCTTAATAGCGGTGTGGGTGGGTGGGGAAGAAGGGGTAGGTCCTTCCAGGGCGGCGGGTTCAGCAGTTGTGAATTTTAAAGATGGCGGGGGTCACGTGGCCGGGTTTGGCGGGAAATTTGATTTGTGCGTGGGCGGTGGAGGAGCCCTGGAGGCGGCCGGCTAGTTCTTTCATTACCCGCCAGTCGGCGTGGGGGAGGGGCGCTAGTGGGTTTAGTTCGCGGGAATTCCGTCAGGTGGCGCCACCGTCTCATTTTCGGGTTGGGGAAGCTTCCGCCCCGTGAATTATGCATGTTACATATAGCACGTACAACGGGGGCATTCGACTGGGCCTCTCTATCCGAATATCAAAATAGTTCCGAACAAATTCCTATTCGACTGGGACCGGAAGTGGGTTCATATACTGATGATTCGGATGTGTGTATGTGGCTCCATCCGTAAAGTTGCGGATATAAAGGGCCCAGTCGAATGCCCCCAACGTTCCACAAGATCCACGTTAATAATTATATCATAGATGATATATGGGTCGTTCTCAGAAACTGTGTACCATTTGACATTGTAACGAAAAGCGGAAACATTCCAAATAGTGGAAAATATTCCAAATAATAGCAAAATCCATATTTATATGAAGGTATATATATGTTGTGAATATATCAGAATTGAAATATTATTTTTGTCACTTTTTTTATTTAACCGTGCAACAGCCAAAACATCATTTTAACACAAATCCATAATATCATATAATGTCAAAATGTGATGTTAAGACATTCAGCAAATTCAAAGAAGATTTGATTTATTACAGTTAAGCAAAAAGAAGAAAAGAGTTGGGGTGGGGGGGAAAAGCACCGTGTTAGATGCATGGTGTCAATATGACAATTCTTCTCACTTTAGTTGAAACTAATATAAGCATATTTTGGATACATTTTGTGGGATAGATTAAATACATGTAGTATTGCTAACATATGCTATGAATATGGCCTTTGCTGCCAACACGGCATAAAGAACCACCAATCAATCAATCAATCAATCAAAGCTAACATGCTTAATACACAGTCAACAATAACTATTTGACTTACTGCCCCCTACCCCCAAAAAAGGCAAAATCATTTCTAATGTGAAATGGAAAGCAAATATGTGGTACATAGTTTCTGAGAACGACCCATATAGATGTACAATATGCATTGAATATTGAAGCTATTGAAATGTGTAGTAAACATGTTTTCACCTACCAGTTTCTGGAAGATGACGATTGGATGCTGACTCTCCATTATCCCGAGTAACGCGAGATGTCACAGTATCAAGTTGTCCGTCAATTATTTGGAGTACCTATGCTGTACATAGGCTGCTCCTCCATTTTTAATGTTCAGAATGGGGTGTTGCAGCACATTCCACTTCCTCATCGCTATGTACAAACAAAATGTGATCGCTCAATGTAATGATGTGATCGCTGGGCACTGACAAAATATGTGTTCAGATAAATAAAATATTAATAACATAAAATTCCAGATTGGACCTATGACACAACTTTTTCGGCTTTAGGGTGGTTGATCTGTGGAATGACTTGCCGGAGAGTGTCGTAGCAGGAGAGTCGGTGAACTGTTTCAAGTCCCGACTGGATCCATACTGGTCAAGCATTACGTATATCTTGGAGCGAGTGACAGTTGCTACAATCCACCACATCTGAAGAACTGTCTCGCTTTCTGTTAATTAAGAGCGGCTAACAGGTCCAAGGCCTATTATAGCTGTATCCTATTGATTGATTGATTGATTGAAACAAATTCTGCAGATACCAATTAACCATAGCTTATGAGATATGGATAGACCATGTTCAGCCATAGTAAGTAACAAGTAAACACATCCAACCGACAGTGGCATTTGAACACGCGTGTTCAGAGTTTACGCTGGTCACTTAGGAAGAATCGAAGCTGCGACCCAGCACACTGGGTCACAGCGTCATTTTACACACCCACCAACAGGTCGGGGACGTTCATGAATACACATACACAAAGTGGTATTTTATTTAACGTAAAATATTAGCTACGGCAATCGACATTAGAAACTAATGTATGGCAAGAACTTGACCATGTTTGGTCATCACGAGGCCTGTGGTTATCGGTGAAAAGTGAGTTTAACGTTTTGGGCTTATAGTGAAGGATATCGGTGGGAGCGGCACCAACTCCAACTTCCGGTGCGTAAGCTAAAGCTGTGACCTGGCGTGCTAGGCCACAGCTTTAGTCGTTCTTAAGGGACAAGCGGCACTTGGAATATATGTGTATTATTACCTTTATTTCAATGATGCAGGTATTGCAGGTATAGCAATACCTCAGGGAGTTTGACGCCCCTGCCTTGCAGAGTTGTAAACCACTGCCTTGTGGTACAGGTTCTTGACAGAACCGAAGGCTAAGGGAGCAAACCCTAAACAGAAAACCATGTCACTGTGGCAGCATTAAGGGCGGTTGATGTATGGAACTCCCAACATCTCCCGACCAGCCACTGCAGGGACATGTTCTTGCCGGTGTGAAACCTCTATTTGCTCCCCGAGAGAGTGCCGCTGGTAACTTGCAAAAGCCAGCAGCACTTCAACACTTTTGCAGGCAGCTTTCATGAAATGTAAACCGAAGCTGGACACGACTCATGGACGCAACTCTCACAGCAGAGAGCTAAATGGAGAGCGGCAGTCAAGTAATGAAAGCAGTCTTTGTCGCATCGCGACCGACAGCATGATGATGATGATGATGATCTCAATTACTCATGATTTCCCAATGGCATACAAGATTGCCATAGTTACGGAATAATAAAATGTGTGTCCTACCTGTAAATCGTCTTTCCGCCTAACCGACATCAGAAGCTGCAAATATATAAGCCAGAAGAGTGATACCGTATTCTCGAGGGTAAACGCCCATATGTGGGTTAACGCCAACCCCCAACTTGGCGAATATTTCGTAAATGCCCACCCCTTAAACGCCCATGTGTGGGTAAACTCACACCCCCAACTTCAGTGATTTTCCAATTTAAACACCCAGGGCATTAACCCGCGAGAATGTGGTATTTTGATTATTGCAACCTATAGGATTAAAAGTTTAATGGGGAAACACATTTTGGGTTCCACGCTCAGGGCTCATGGGAAGACATTGGTAACGCTTTCTTTGGGTTCTGTAATGGTAGGGAGGAGTGAGTGGCCTGCATCTTATGGGGAACCAGAAGGGATGGCCGAATGAGTTAGAGCGTCCGTCTCCCGTGTTGGTAGACCGTGGGATCGAACCCTGGTCGAGTCAAAACCAAAGACTTAAAAATTTATACTTGTCGCTTCATAGCCAGGCACTCGGCTTTATTAGGATAGGGCAAGGACTGGTTGGCTCAGTGTCAGGATAATGTGACTGAGTGGGATCGCAGGTCATGGTGATGGTGGCTTGGTCTCCCAGCGGGGCAGAACTATAAAGTCGCCAGGAGTATGCACTGGCACAAGTCGGTACCCATCCTGATATGGCCTTAGATGTTGCTAGGATGTAAAAGAACAAACAAACAAACAAAGCCACTTATGGGAATCAACATTTTCAGTTACGTTGTTTTTCGAGCATGGTAACTACACTTTACCGTAAACGATCATTACCATAAAATCCTATAGATCTATTTCAATGTTTACAAACATTGTGTATGGCTGCAAAACAAATATGCACGGCCATCTACTTTACCAATACGCGCAGTGCAAAACTGCAATTTTATTCAAATTTAATATAATCTGTTCGTTAAATCCTTCGGAGATGCTGGAGATGGATTGGCCATACCCTTCGCAAGCCTGCATCCAACACCGCAAGATATGCGCTCTTCTGGAATCCACAGGAGAAAAGGAAGAGAGGCAGGCCAAGAAACAGTTGGCGCCGTGACCTGAAGGCAGATGTGAAGAGGTCTGGCCATACATGGAGACAGCTGGAGAAGATGGCCCAGGACCGGGATAACTGGAGAGCCCTTGTTCGTGGCCTATGCCCAAAGTTGGGCGGTGGCCGTAAGTAAGTAGTTTGTTAAACATGTTAACCTTTTGTGTGCCAAGCGGTTTGTTTCTATTCTAGGCGGTGCGGTTTTTAGAGTATATAAGGCTAAATAGGCGCACACACGTAATTATCTATGCTGACGTCACGGGAAATACGTCTATATGTTGTTAATGTTATTGATGATTTGTATCTCAATTAAGAATAATGTTACCAAGAAAGTTAGATGCGTCATTTTCATTGAAACTCACACGAATACAAGCTTGTCATGGAAAACTTGGAGCTATAGTTGGTTGGTTTACGTCCTAGCAACATCTAAGGTCACATCAGGACAGTTACTGACTTGTGACAGTGCACGCTCATGGCGACTTTATAGTTTTATAAGTCATTGGTTTAACTCGGCCAGGAGTCTAAATCCCCACCTTTCGCACGCGAAGCCTGCGCTCTACCTACTCGGCCATCGCGTCCGGTCCAGCATTTCAGTGTTCATATTGTAGTGGTCTGCACTGACCTCTCAGGCAAGTAACCACATAGACAGGTAGGCATGGGTAGTGTGTTGATATCAGGGCCATTACAATATCGAAAGTAATAGTGCATGTTTTCACTTCAAATATGACCAAAGTTGGCCATTTTTTGTTTTAAATGAATAACAAAGGTACTTTAAACTAATTTAAACTATATATTCTAACGTTTTATATTTATCGGGAAAACAAGGCAGGTGATGAAAACCATAGAACTATTTAAATTTAATATGAGTCAACATTCTATCCCTATCCATGAACACAAAAACAGAGCCTGAATTGCACAGAAATATTTCCAAGTTACTGTTGCTATAATCAATTAGGTCTGTATGGTTTGTTTGTTTCTTTGTTTGTTGTTTTACATCCTAGCAACATCTAAGGTCATATCAGGACGGGGAGTCTAAGGCGGTGGTTGGTTGTTGGAGTTTTACATGCTGGCAAGTTCATATCAGGATGGGTACCGACATGTGACAGTGCACACTCATGGCGACTTTATTAATTATAGTGCTGCCCCACTGGGAGACCAGGTCGCCAGCACCATAACCTGATATCCCACTCAGTCAAATGATCCTGACACTGAGCCAACCAGTCCTTGCCCTTTCCTAATAATGCTGAGCGCCTGGCTAGGAAGCGACAAGTATCCATTTCTAAGTCATTGGTTTGACTCAACGCGGGTTCGGACCCGTGGGTTGGAATCAGACAATCTACCAAAATGGGAGACGGACGCTCAACTCATTTGGCCATCCCCTCTGGTACTACGGCAGTGAGTTCAGTACATAAGTGTATTTATTGCAAATGGTTGCAGGATGTATTTAATTTAATTTGAGATTTTGAGATAGAGAAATTCTAATACATACTTGAGGATAGAGGAGACTTTCAAATACTTGGACTTTGTGCAGGTCTCCTTCTATGGGTCCATCATGTCTGAAAATTTTAGAATTATTTGGAGAGATAATACAAGTTGCACAGTCCGATGGTTTTGAGTTTCTGTCATATTCTGAGATAAATAAATTAGATTGCTCGTTATCATCTACTTTACCTTAGTTTGAAATAATTTTTATTTTAAATGGCTAACTTTTGCAAAACATGCAAAATCAATTTGGGTAAGCACGTCAAAAACTCTGACACCATAGGCTTCTGCAGTAACAGGTTATATTAAATTGCCTCAGTATTCCCATCTATGTGGTGACAAATGCTTAATAAGTGCACCAATATCTAAGTTTGCAGGTATTGCAATACCTCAGGGAGTTTGACGGCCCTGCCTTGCAGAGTTGTAAACCACTGCCTTGTGGTACAGGTTCTTGACAGAACCGAAGGCTAAGGGAGCAAACCCTAAACAGAAAACCATGTCACTGTGGCAGCATTAAGGGCGGTTGATGTATGGAACTCCCAACATCTCCCGACCAGCCACTGCAGGGACAAATAGTTTTGCGCCTGTCTTGACATGTTCTTGCCGGTGTGAAACCCCTATTTGCTCTCCGAGAAAGTGCCGCTGGTAACTTGCAAAAGACAGCAGCACTTCAACACTTTTGCAGGCAGCTTTCATGAAATGTGCTAAATGGAGACTGGCAGTCAAGTAATGAAAGCAGTCTTTGTCGCATCGTGACCGACAGCATGATGATGATGATCTAAGTTTAATATGTAAAATCAAATCTAAAGCATTGCTTTGGTTTTGATAATTTGATGTTTTCATCGGACTATCCCGCTTTAAATGACAGCACAATATTTATCGATTGATATCCAAATGCTAGACCATTAATATCTATAATTGAGGATAGGTTTTTCCTGAGACCTGAGATAATTAACCTTCATTGAATATATTCAGGGATGAAAGTAGTCTCTGGGAAAAAAAGCGGAAATGCTGATATTCTCCCATAGGTTTAACATTGTCAGGGAATCACGGAAAATTCCCGGAAGTCAGGTTTCATACATATTGGTATACGCTGATAGTGCTGCGCCGTTTGACGCACATGTTAGTAGTATATGCTGATAGTGCTGCGGTGTTTGAAGCATTTATTAGTAGTATGCGCTGATAGTGCTGCAGCATAAAACAACGTATTAGTATACACTTATAGTGCTGCGGCGTTTGAACAACGTATTAGTACACACTTATAGCTACAGGAAAAATCCCGGAAATCCGCGAAATCGCGGAGATCTTTCATCCCTAATTGATAGCATAACTAACCAAGTTTTAAAAGGGTACAGGGATTGACAAACAGATGCACGTGTAGTAGTCTGAACATGAGCTCTACTACCACGCGGTAGCAGCGGAGACTACGCCGTACACCAGCGCAGTACCCACTGCGCCAGGTGGCGGCATGGGTAGCCACCGGTCAGACCCCAACTGGGCTGACCTCTACTGCGTGTGGCTGACCCCCCCCCCCCCCCCCACCTATAGAGTCGATGCGGGATCTGGCGAGTCAGGGGGCGGGTCAGACAACTACTGACGCCGCAGAGAGCAAATGGTTCAATAAACCAAGTTGAAGCATACTCTGATTGAATCTTGGTGTTCTTCCGTGAGTGACCGTGAGAGTGGGAGTCGGAGGGCCGAAAATACCTCTTTCAATGAATGAACAACTGGACAGTTTTGTTTCAAACATGTTCTAAGCATTTTAATAACCATTAATTCAACTGATAAATATAATGTCGAACTAAAACATCGTTAATTAAATCGAAGACAATTAAAGAGAAGTGTGTACAGTGAAACCTCTCTAAATCGACCGATTTTATGTGGTCGATTTAGGCAGGTGGTCGGTTTAGGGAGTTAGAATATGATTACAATGGTATTGTTGGGACCCAAATAAAGCGATCGATATAGGGGAGTGGTCGATCTGTGGAGGTGGTTGGTTAGGGAGGTTTTACTGTATTTGATATTTATAGTTCATTGATTGATGGTGACTTTGCGCTGTGTTGGCAAGAAAAAAGATATTCACGGTGAGAAATTTTCTAATTGTATTATACAATATTATGATTTAATCTTTTAAAAAAGAATTTAAACATAAAATGTAAAAGTTCAATCAATCACAAAACTTCTGTAGTAGTCTGCATTGACCTCTCAGGCAAGGAGCCGCATGGACAGTTAGGCGTGGGTAGTGTGGTGACATCAGGGAGTCTAGGTGGTGTAATGGTTTGTGTAGTAGTCGGCACTGACCTCTCAGGTAAGGAGCAGCATAGACAGGTAGGCGTGGGTAGTGTGGTGACATCAGGGAGTCTAGGTGGTGTAATGGTTAGTGTAGTAGTCTGCACTGACATCTCAGGCAAGGAGCCGCATAGACAGGTAGGCATGGGTAATGTGGTGACATCAGGGAGCTTAGGTGGTGTAATGGTTAGTGTAGTAGTCTGCACTGAGCTCTCAGGCAAGGAGCCGCATAGACAGGTAGGTGTGGGTAGTGTGGTGATATCAGGGAGCCTAGGTGGTGTAATGGTTAGTGTTGTGTGGGGGGCATAGACAGGTAGGCGTGTGATAGGGGGTGTGTAATGTTAGTGTAGTAGTCTGCACTGACCTCTCAGGCAAGGAGCCGCATAGACAGGTAGGCGTGGGTAGTGTGGTGACATCAGGGAGCCTAGGTGGTGTAATGGTTAGTGTAGTAGTCTGCACTGAGCTCTCAGGCAAGGAGCCGCATAGACAGGTAGGCGTGGGTAGTGTGGTGACATCAGGGAGCTTAGGTGGTGTAATGGTTAGTGTAGTAGTCTGCACTGAGCTCTCAGGCAAGGAGCCGCATAGACAGGTAGGTGTGGGTAGGGTGGTGATATCAGGGAGACTAGGTGGTGTAATGGTTAGTGTAGTAGTCTGCACTGACCTCTCAGGCAAGGAGCCGCATAGACAGGTAGGCGTGGATAGGTTGGTGACATCAACGAGCTTAGGTGGTGCAATGGTTAGCACACTGGCCCAGAGGGCAAGAGATGTGGGTTCGATTCCCTCTCTAAGCGCAATATTTCCCATATTCATTCGCCACACAACACTTGCTTTAAAGGAGAGTTATTTATATAGAATGCAGAAGCTCACAATCGACTTAAAATTTGTGGAAAAGGATAGCAAAGTCCAAGTTATGAGAGGTGGAACAGTCTATCTATCTTCAGGAATGTTAAAATGTCTTGCTTTACATACATAAAATTAAAAGGAATAGCATACATGGGTAGGGTGGTGATATCAGGGAGCCTAGGTGGTGTAATGGTTAGTGTATTAGTCTGCACTGACCTCTCAGGCAAGTAACCACATAGACAGGTAAGCATGGGTAGGGTGGTGATATCAGGGAGCCTAGGTGGTGTAATGGTTAGTGTAGTAGTCTGCACTGACCTCTCAGGCAAGTAACCACATAGACAGGTAGGCATGGGTTGTGGGGTGATATCAGGGAGCCTAGGTGGTGTAATGGTTAGAACACTGACCCGGAATGTAAAAATATGCGGGTTCAAGTCCCGCTCTAGGCGCAATATTTCCCATTTTCATCACCCCCACGACACATGCTATTTGAATTGCAAAATTGTTAGTGCAAGCTCATCAATTCTAGTCTAGTCTAATGAGTATCAGTGCCTGTTAGTGTTGCTCTGACTGTGAGAACTGGTTCCCAATATATTTTGGGGAGGTTTATCTTCAATAGACTACATCACGGTTCCGACTGCGCATGGGTTGAAAACGGCGTTGGGAGCAAAGCAAAGGTTTACGCCCATTGAGCTTGCCGATACGCGTAGGGCAAAACTGGCATTTTATTCAAGATAAATAGAAATACATAATAATTTGGCATAAACATGGACAGAAGGATGCAATATAATAATATAATGAATATGTTTAAGACACAACTCTCCATAATTAAGCATTTTGAGCTAAGAAACATACAATTTCAGTCACTTTACAGGCTGATGTTTACATCACCATTGATTAGCCAGAAGTAATTCTTGTTCTAAATATTAAAATGTCAAATGTGTCAACAAAAACTTGTTTCAAAGAAATATATAACCGATATCTGATTAACCCTACTCATTTTCTATTTCTACATATGTCATTAACCATAGAATATAAATAAAAACATGAATAAAATAAATAAAACTGACTCTGGCTATGGCTCTAACACAAGTCTGAGTGCCTAGATTTGTCTAAATCTAAATGCACATGGCATAAGATGTGCTGATTATATTGATGTAACTGCAATGCTGGATAAAAGATTAATATCTTAATTTATTATATATGTTTTTTTAGTTGTGATTCTATGTTTCAAACAAGAGCTGAGATGAGCTGAAACTAGCACATTTCATAGCCGCACCCAGTGTATTAGCATGTGTCATGTGCTTCTCGTGGGTTTGTTTTGCTCTGATGCATCCCACAATGCACTGCGCCGCTGGAACCGTGATGTAGTCTATTATAATATTTTCTTTGTTAATGCCCAATGCACTTGGAATGATTCATTGTTAGCTTCAAAGCAAATTTGTAAAAGTTGTGAGGTTAGACTAGTATTAGATAATGTCACATATTCCCGAATCGAGCAATGTAATTTTAAGGATGTGGTATCTCACTTGTCACGTCTGTTAAGTGTTATCTGAGCGATAAGTAACATAATCCTTTCACGTCCTCTGCATGTGACATCTGATATCCTGGTAGAAGTGTGCGATTGTAGCCTACCTGAAATAATATAAACAAAAAGGAAAGTCCTAGCAACATCTATCAGGTCATATTGGGACATAAAATGAAAGTAAAATAATGGTGACTTTAAATTCTGATTCCACTCTAAAGCCCCGTTCACACAGCACAACTTTAGGCCGAACTAGATACGGCGAACTAGATGAAGCGAACTAGTGTTGTGTCCACACACGGAGCGGTTTAAGGCGGAAGTGGATATCTGCGCATGAGCAAGTACAGACTAACCAGCGCCAGTTTGAGTTTGTCGACGTCGCACGAGAGAGTGTGGGTTCGACCTAGATCTGTTTCGACTGAATCGTATTGTTTTGGAACGGTCAAAACTTCTGCTGGGCAGTGAAACCCTAAAAATAAATGATGAAAAAAATATATGTGCACCTCTAGCAGGTTCATAGAGCAAATTTACCGGAAAGTCAACACACTCAGGTCTCGACTGTGACGTCCTTAATCCGCCTCAAGTAAGTCGGTTGGGTTCACACATGCCACTTGTGTCGATTTAAGCTAAATCGCTTCATCTATACTACCTTGCGAGGTGGTTTATTTGAAGCGAACTAGATGCATCGATTCAGCCCTAAATCGCATTAGCGTAGCGTCCACACGGCGAATGTGAGTCGAACTAGGCAAGTCGATTTATATGAATCGAATTAACTGCCCAGTGTGAACGGGGCTTAAGGCAAGCGCCCGGCGGGCGAATGTGCGCAGATTGCCCGGTTATCGCTACAGGGAACGGGGAAATGTACGAGATGTGCTACGAAGCTAAAGGCCCTGTCACATTACGGCGTATGGCGGGAGCGTATTGAAAACCTACGTAGGTCCTGCACATGCCGGCCTATGATGACGTTTGGTGACCTTTCGGGTGGTTTTGAGCGTATGTGGAACCTACGAGGAGCGTATGAGGAGCGTATGGGAGCGTGCTGTGACATTTTTTGACGGTGTGGGCCATACGCCCTCATAGGTCGAGATTTTTTGAGCATGCACAAACAAATTTGGACAGACGGATTTATGAAAGCGTATGGCGGCGTATGCCTCATACGCTTCACATAAGCCGTCACCTGGCGGCGTATGAGTAGCGTATGCGTAGCATATGAGTAGCGTATACGGCGTATGCCGACGTATATGACGTAGCGCGCCTACGCCGCCATACGCTCCCTCAAAAAACCCTAATGTGACAGCCCCTTTAGGATGCACTAGATGAACGCATGCGGAAATTCAACTTTAAACGCTGCGATGTGCTGGCCAATTTCCAGCAGTTCAAGAATCTGCATCCCGGCTTTTGGTTCGCGTTCATACGTGATAACTGCACCAGGTTCAACGACCTGGTACAGACCACGGATCTCATCGCAGCAGACTCCGCAGCAAGCGAGGTGGTGGGGGAAAGCTGGTCACCTGGCAAAAAACGCGGAGCGGCGCCAGTGTGGCGGTTTCAGCGCCCGGTCAGTTTCAGCGCCCTGCCGTGGCTTCTGCGCATGCGCGGATTTTAAGAGATGGTCAAAACACCCGTGGCCTCGCCGGCTACAAGCTCAGCTGGTGCCCGGCAGTGTTAGGGACCGATTAGGCCGAAATCTATTGAATGCGATCATATTTAACAGAATTACATACTCAAATAATGAAATTTAATTAAATTAACCTTAAATTCCAAGCGATATTAACGTAGCAGCTAGATCGGCGTCGAATCGCCGAGTGTAAACAAAACAAATAGCAGTGTTCGCCGCAACATGCGAAAATCCGCGCATGCGCAGAAGCCACGGCAGGGCGCTGAAACTGACCGGGCGCTGAAACCGCCACACCGGTGTGCCCCCCCCCCCGCCCCCCCAGGAAGAAGTCACGTGCAGACACATCTGATAACAGGCCCAGTATCAACGAAGTAGATCTCAACGAGCACGGTCAACAATACGATGATGTCGACCTGACCTGACCCGATGATACGAAACCAACCTTTGGACTGCTATTGCACAAGATGCGACACCGGTTTCGCAACCGGCACTACACTCCCGAAGCCGAACTGGACGAGTTGATACACCTCATGACAGATGCTGGGGCGTTCGACTACGACAACGACCCGGAGTTTGATGAGACGGACGGGAATTTCAGCATAGAAGACGCTGTGCTACGTTGGCGGAACCCTGAAGTGAACGGTAAACTATACATTTGCGGGGACCAGATGGTAGAGGACACCTGTGAACCGTTTGTTGAGGCATTCAATCATTGGAAGCCTTCGTTTGATTCCCTAGCCCTGCGCTTCATCCCATGGGTGGAAAAGTGGATGATGTACCGGTGTGGCGGTTTCAGCTCGTTCCCGTGCTCAGCCGTGTCCCTCGCTTCTGCGCATGCGTCAGAATCTAATAAACATGGCCGTAATCGTTTAACACGACTCGGGCGACTCGGGTCATCCGAATTTCAAATAGAACACGGCGAGTGGAGTCGACAAATACACGTGCCGTGTGCAAAAAAAGAATAACTTAGATTAATGAAATGGAAATATAGCTAAACTAGGCCATCATACAATACTTTAAATCCTATTTTGCTGTACTTTTATCGGTTATTTCAACAAAAAAGAAAAAATTGTCCACCCGAGCGTATTCGACCCGAGTTTGTAGGATGTGCGCATGCGCCAATAAGTGGCTCGGGTGACCCGAGTTGATGCGAAATCTGCGCATGCGCAGAAGCAACGGGACACGGCTGAGCACGGGAACGAGCTGAAACCGCCACACCGTCATTGCCACTTTGACCACAGCCCCAAGTACACCCGTGGGCAGTTGCTCATTAAGTACAAAGACTAATGTCTTATGAAGGTATCGGGTGGACTAAACCTAACTTTAAATTCACTTGGCCTGGCCACAAATACACAGGTCCCGGTACTAACCTAGATTACGTAGAGATTCCTGTATCCGAATCGGACGCTATTTCACAAGATCACGATATACAATATAACAATCCTAATGTAAAAACGGCAGAAGCTGATCGTTCATTTATTAAAAGGCAATTTGGAACTCATTCGTTTGCTTGTATTGAGTCTGGTTCTATTATAGGTGCTAAGTACTTCTTTGATAAGATTGTTGACACTGATCCCATATTCCGCCCTAACGTTAAAGTTGCATAGTCCGATGGTTTTGAATTTCTGTATTTTTTCTGAGATAAATATATTAGATCAATCACTAGTATCTACTTTACATTAGTTCAAAGTTACTTTTATTTTAAATGGTAAACTTTTGAGATATTTTGAGCGCAAACATGGAAAATTAGTTTTGGCAAGCTTGCCAAAACTCTGACACTATAGACTTCTGCAGTAACAGGTTCTGTTAAATTGACTCAGTATTGCATTCTATGCAGAAACAAATGATTAATAAGTGCATCAGTATCTAAGTTAGATATGTCAAATCAAATTTAGATAATTGGTTTGGTTTTGAAAATTTGATATTTCATCGGACTACGCAACTTTAAGAAAACTGGTAAAGACATCCGCACACACGACCCTAACGAAAAGGACTTTGAAATGTTTAATTTAGGGGGTTTTCGGCGTCGGGAAGATCACCGGAGTCCCCCTAAACACGTACGAGGTCCTGGCGATTTACACATGACAAGGGGGGAAGGTTTTCAAGGTAAGGTAGATCAACAGGAACACGGCCGGTTCCTAGCAGCCCAGAAACGGTGGAATACGAGTAAAGGGGCTGTCACATTAGGTTTTTTTGCGGGAGCGTATGGCGGCGTAGGCGCGTTACGTCATATACGTTGGCATACGCAGTATACGCTACTCATACGCTACGCATACGCTACTCATACGCCGCCAGGTGACGGCTTATGTGAAGCGTATGAGGCATACGCCGCCATACGCTTTCATAAATCCGTCTGTCCAAATTTTTTTGTGCATGCTCAAAAAATCTCGACCTATGAGGGCGTATGGCCCATACCATCAAAAAATGTCACAGCACGCTCCCATACACTCCTCATACGCTCCTCGTAGGTTCCACATATGCTCAAAACCACCTGAAAGGTCACAAAATGTCATCATAGGCCGGCACGCGCAGGACCTACATAGGTTTTCAATACGCTCCCGCCATACACCGTAATGTGACAGGGCCTTAAACGAAAAAATAAGGGAACTCCAGGGAAGCCTCCTATAGAAAAAGCAGCTAAGATGGGAACTAACCGTAAATTAGATTTGAAACCTAAAGGGCGCATTCCATATACGCGTAATGCGTAATGCGTTATCCGTTACGCGTTATGCGAATGCCAGCATTCCATATACGCGTAATGCGTAATGCGTTATGTGGCGCACGACTGGCTATATTTAAAAAATAAAAATAAACAATTATTCTCCATACTGCTCTGTATGTGACCAAATATTGCATTTATATCTATGTACCTTTTCGTATGTCACATGGGGGTTCCTACCTTTATTATAACCAATTTATAGATAAGTATTCATATTTCTGTGCATATGGTAGCATTTCTAGCTTTCCCCTAACCGTATGTCTCCCTGGTGCCCAGCTCACCATGTGTTTCCAATTAGCACCCCTCTGTGAGACTGTTCCATAATGCTCAGTTGCCTCTCCTGGTGTTAAATTAATGGACACATCAGACTCAGGTTTCTATTCACATCCAGCTTGACGCATAACGCATTACGCACCGATCGCTACATGGAGCGATCGGGATAATGAATTTCTGATGTATTCGCATTCGCATTACGCATTACGCGTGTATGGAATGTACCTCATAGGTTTCAAGGCATTTCGATTTTTTGTCGCATTCGCATTCGCATTACGCATTACGCGTATATGGAATGCACCCTTTAAGCAGGGGACAAACGTAAAGCTACAAGTGGGAAAGGCAAAGGGACAGGGAAAAAAAGCAAGGCTGGTAAACTCAAAACTGCCCAACCCGGTGTGGTGGTTTCAGCGTGTTCCCGTGCTCAGACGTGTCCCTCGCTTCTGCGCATGCGTCAGAATCTAATAAACATGGCCGTAATCGATTAACACTACCCGGGCGACTCGGGTCATCCCAGTCGTCAGAATTTCAAATAGAACACGGCGAGTGGAGTCGACAAATACACGTGCCGTGTGCCAAAAAAGAATAACTTAGGATTAATTAAATGGAAATATAGGTAAACTAGGCCATCATAAAATACTTTAAATCCTATTTTGCTGTATTTTTTATCGGCTATTAAAAATTAAAAGAATTCTCCACCCGAGTGCGGAGAAGCGTATTCGATTATTCGACCCGACATTGTAGGATGTGCGCATGCGCCAATAAGTGTCTCGGGTGATCCGAGTTGATGCGAAATCCGCGCATGCGCAGAAGTAACGGGACACGTCTGAGCACGGGAACACGCTGAAACCACCACACCGGTGTAAAGATTTCAAATTCCCCCCATATTCAAGTTCCCCCCCGGGAACTTGAAAACGTTTTCAAATTCCTCCCAGGGGAATTTGAAAACGTTTTCAAATTCCCTCCCTCGTTTTAACTTTCCCTCCCCCCCCCCCCATTTTTGGGGAATTCTCTTTATTTTTGTTATTTTTTGTTATTTTTCATGACAAATATTATAATATACAGAGAATAGCATAATGGAAATTATTACTAGTACAATAAAACATATTTAACCACAAATGACACAAAAAGTCTCCAAGATGGTTAAGAAAAAAATATTATAGGTCTGAAATTTAAAACGTTTAAAGTTTTTTAAACAATTTTAAATTCCCGGAAGGGGCAATTTGAAAATAGGGGGAGGAATCTGAAAACTGTTTTTAAGTTCCCCCCCAGGAATCTGAAAACGTTTTTAATTTCCCCGGAGGGAAGTTAAAAACGTTTTCAGATTCCCGGGGGAGAACTTGGGAAGGGGCGGAAGTTGAAATCGTTACACCGGTAAGCCAGGTAAACCTCGTGAACAAGTAACTGGTTCTGACCCCCCTGACGATGGTACACCTTTAAATACTATTCAGGACCGCGCAGTGATGAATGCCGACAGCAATGCCTATGGCGGGGGCGACGAGATGGACGAGATGGCGGACGACGGAGGCGGTGGGGCAGGAGGCAGCGGCGGCGGGGGTGACGGTGGTGGTGCTAAGGGGGGCTTCGATGAGAGCCTTATACCGGTCAGCAACAACCCAGTCATTCGCGCAACCTCCGGACGCGCCTATAATTCGTACCTTGACAATAACCAGAGTTTACCCGGAACAATAAAAGTCTTTCATGGTAAACTAGACAGGAAATACAACTTACGAATAGATGGCACATCAGAAAAAGCAAACCCACAGTACAAGGTAGAGTACACATCGGGGTGGAGCGAGTTAGCTCACACAAACATTGAAATGATCATGAGGGACCAGGAACGAAGAAGACTCCTAGACACGGCAGGATCAATCAGGTGGCTCGCACTAAATGTTAGAGTAGAGGTGCTAAGACAATATTCTGATGAACTAGAAGAAGGGACAAACAAAGCAACAATTTCATTTGCACAAGATGGCATTATTGAACTCTATGACGATAATGAAGTTGGCTTCTATCCAGCTTCGAGTTCGGCTTCGTCCATACACTTTGCGCACAACAAGCTCGGCACAATGATTGATCCGAATAACCGCACCGATGGCTACCTACCAGCGATTACACGGATCTGTCAAGGGCCGGTATCGTGGTTGCAGAACGCCTACAAGCTAAAGGAAACAGAAGACCACCAAACAACTACCGTGGACGCCAGTAACTACTTCCACCCATACCTAACGGGTAAAGTGAAACGCCTGAAAGTTGGAGACGTATGGAAAAGTTCGTACAAGCTAGAAGGGAAGGAAATCGGTTTAGCAACATTCGTAAACCAGAAAAGCTACTACAATCCAGCCCATGACGGCAAAGCAGACAAAGACTTCACAAACGTCTACACAGGGCAAATGTCACACTTGCCAGGAACAGTAATAGATTTCGTACACGCTGACAACTACACGTCGATATCGAAATTTGCACCAGCAGGACTGTCCAGCCAAGCTCACTGTGGAATGCTACACACAGAAACAACATCAAACCTGACGGCAACAGCATGCGCCGGTGGGAAGCTATTTGACGGCAAACCTGACGGCGAATGTCAAAGGAACGGCATCCGACCAGTTCTCCTACGATCATTGCCATTACGCAAAGCAGATGGTTCGTTAGAAAACGGCGGATTCCAATTACGTGTAACGTATTCCGTAGACTATGAGTACACGCTGTTATAACACGCATCCCACATACTGGCGGATCCATGGGATACAGGAGCCAATGTTCCACCATTCGATGTGGGAGCATGTGGTCATCATCATCATCATGCTGTCGGTCGCGATGCGACAAAGACTGCTTTCATTACTTGACTGCCGCTCTCCATTTAGCTCTCTGCTGTGAGAGTTGCATCCATGAGTCGGTCTTAATGTCTCTCCGCTTCAGGTTTCTCTTGATTGTATCCTTGAACCGGAGACGAGGGCACCCTCTCTTTCTGTACATTTCATGAAAGCTGCCTGCAAAAGTGTTGAAGTGCTGCTGGCTTTTGCAAGTTACCAGCGGCACTCTCTCGGGGAGCAAATAGAGGTTTCACACCGGCAAGAACATGTCAAGACAGGCGCAAAACTATTTGTCCCTGCAGTGGCTGGTCGGGAGATGTTGGGAGTTCCATACATCAACCGCCCTTAATGCTGCCACAGTGACATGGTTTTCTGTTTAGGGTTTGCTCCCTTAGCCTTCGGTTCTGTCAAGAACCTGTACCACAAGGCAGTGGTTTACAACTCTGCAGGTATTGCTATACCTGCAATACCTGCATACCATGCATGTGGTGCTGGAATATATTCAGGTCCACCAGCATTCCTGCAATTCTAACATGTTAAATAAGGTGGTACGTGACAACCAATGTGGCCATCACTATATATACTGCCAAAAAAAGAAAGTAATGTAAGAAAAAAAAAAAGCACAGATACTATGTGTTAAACTTATCCTTCTGTTATAGGTCGGTCGGCGGTGACGTATGACTCACACACACGCACGCGCGCGCGCGCACGCGCGCGCGTACGCGCGCGCACACGCACGCACGCACGCACACACATCCTTCAAGCTCTCCCCATCCTAGACTGGGACTAGGACCTAGTGAAGGATATCATCAAAGACCCTATAATACTAAGACGGCTCACTCAGCCTGTACTGTGTAATCAAAATGATCAAACCCACCACTTGGTGCGCTGACTGTTCTCTTGGTTAAACAGTTGCTATATTATATGTATAAATGTATATATATGAATGTGAAAGATGTGTAATGATGGCGATGATGATGTGTATTTGTTCATAGCAGTTTCATATTGATGTATATTCATACTTACCTATCTCATGTATAATATAATTGTATGTGTTTACATGTGAAACACAAACCAGCAGCCGGGCTGATCAAACCCACCACAAGTTGGCATTGTGAAATTTACATTACCATGGGAGAGATAGGGAGTGAGCCGTCTTAGTATTATAGGGTCTTTGATATCATCCATTGTTTTATTTCGACTATGACAACTGGCAAAGTTACAAACATGACATAGACACTATTTAAAAATGCTTTTTTTCCCCTTTTTTTTGTTGGTCCATTAGTTGTTTAAGCAGGGGAAATTTCAGTCATAGACGACTGGTCTTCCTCATTCCACTGGTGGTCGATAGAAAGCCCGAGCCTACACTTTTACCAACCCAAGGGATTTTTAACCTCCCACACCATATAGACATGGTATGACAGCAACCGGCCTTTCATGTCGCTGTAAGTTATACACAGCGGTGGAAATCCAAATTGGCAGAGCTGGGGGCACGGGGAATCGAACCGCCGACCCTCAGATTAGGAGTCTGACCTAGAAAAAAGTCAGACACTCTAACCACTCCGCCACAGCGAACGCCATTATTAATCGCATGATGCATACCACATAGGCAACTAGTATTAAATCAAGAACGGCGGATCTTGTAATATACCCTATTACTATTAATGATGCATGTATCATTCAGGCTACTGATCAATACTGTAGTAGACCTAGGGGTGAATCTTGTATCTAGTATCATCAACCAAACAATCAAATTCACCACCCACCCTCCACATGTAGGCCTACACAAATCATTCAAGCTCTCCCCATCCTAGACTAGGACCTAGACCTAGTGATGGATCGTTGTGTAAAATATTCCGATAAAACGCATTGGTGGGGAATGTGAACTGGTCTATAAAGGATTACAAATGGTCTATGAAGGTAAATGATGTATAGGGAGTGAGCCGTCTTAGTATTATAGGGTCTTTGATATCATCCATTGTTTTATTTCGACTATGACAACTGGCAAAGTTACAAACATGACATAGACACTATTTAAAAATGCTTTTTTTCCCCTTTTTTTTGTTGGTCCATTAGTTGTTTAAGCAGGGGAAATTTCAGTCATAGACGACTGGTCTTCCTCATTCCACTGGTGGTCGATAGAAAGCCCGAGCCTACACTTTTACCGACCCAAGGGATTTTTAACCTCCCACACCACATAGACATGGTATGAGAGCAACCGGCCTTTGATGTCGCTGTAAGTTATACACAGCGGTGGAAATCCAAATTGGCAGAGCTGGGGGCACGGGGAATCGAACCGCCGACCCTCAGATTAGGAGTCTGACCTAGAAAAAAGTCAGACACTCTAACCACTCCGCCACAGCGAACGCCATTATTAATCGCATGATGCATACCACATAGGCAACTAGTATTAAATCAAGAACGGCGGATCTTGTAATATACCCTATTACTATTAATGATGCATGTATCATTCAGGCTACTGATCAATACTGTAGTAGACCTAGGGGTGAATCTTGTATCTAGTATCATCAACCAAACAATCAAATTCACCACCCACCCTCCACATGTAGGCCTACACAAATCATTCAAGCTCTCCCCATCCTAGACTAGGACCTAGACCTAGTGATGGATCGTTGTGTAAAATATTCTGATAAAACGCATTGGTGGGGAATGTGAACTGGTCTATAAAGGATTACAAATGGTCTATAAAGGTAAATGATGTATAGGGCCAGGTGCCTGAATGTATTTATGTAGTTGATGGTGACTCTTTACTTGTAGTTCATAGTCATTGTGTATTAAATAGATAGTGTGAGAGGGGCATTATTGTTAGTGTGGAAGGGGTTCAAGAGCGATACTCACTACCCCCTCCCCCCCCCCAACTGTTAGTCACAGATCACCACACACACACGCAGCAAGGAGGTGCAGGCCAAACAGCCACACCGCATGGTGGTGGTGGGTAGATCATAGTAGCCATGATGACATAAGAATGCTTACTGCTCATTGGTGGACCTAGAAATGCTTGTTGCTGATTGGAGATAATGGTCAGGTTGTATGCCATATCAGATCCATGTACCACTATATAATAATAAACCTGAGGGTGCAAGCTCTCACTTTACTCACTCTTCTTTCACTCTCTATACTCTTCCGTTCTCTACTTGCCTGTAGTGATTTCCTATTAGCCTGCCTACACAACTACAGCTGCCAGATGACGACTTTACAATATCATCTGTGCCAACTGGCAAAGTTGCAAACATGACACAGGCACATACCACATACTAATATTAAATCACGGACGAGGGGCCTTGTAATGTATTAATACTGTATGTATCATCCAGGCTACTGATAGTGTATACTTACGGGGTGACTCTTGGTATCTAGTAAAGTAGTATCATCATAGCAACCAAACAATCAATTATTTGTGGGCGTCGGTCTTGTTCCATGTTTATATTACATCATGATAATAGGCCTACATGCGATATCTTCCTAAATTAAAAGTGTCCAGCTGTCAAAATACATGCGTCAGAAAATTAAAAGGCACAATCACACACTCGTACTTTGAGCATCGTGGCCGGGCACAAAATGTTATATTAATTAAATTACAATGCAGCATCAGAGTTCTCGTTAACTTCCTTACGTCAAATGTTGCTCAACAACTCGCTGGGATCTCGGATGCATTCTCGTCCCATCACTCATTTCTTAAATGAGTGTTGCTCATTAATCACTTCCGGGTGTATATGCGGTGAACAGGTTAGAGAATGATTTCCTTGTTTTAATCGCGTGACCCTGAAAGGTCGCGAGAATTATTTGACGACTTAAATTAACGATAATATTTGTTAATACTTTGATTTCTATGTGTGTTGTCTTATTAAAAATAAGTCATTTACTTTCCTATTCTTTCGCTTATGTTGTTATTGCTTCGTTTGGGAAATATTTTCACAGAGTGACGTCATCAAGCCTCGTTCTGAGATTCTGCAGTAGCCATACAACGTCTTCCTCTTTTGTGTTGACGTTAGTGATTATCAACAATGACTTCGGAATTCACAAAAAAATCACAATAATATGTATCTATGTATCCAATAGCTGTACAGCTTGGGTAAGTTTGCAAAGCTGACATATACTGATTGTAATACTAATAATTGTAACAGGCTTGTGATTTGTCCGGTTTTAACCGGATTTCCGCTTTTTTTCTGGCCACCGAAACCGGTGTGGCGTTTTCAGCGCCTGGTCATGCTCAACGGCCTGTCGTGGCTTCTGCGCATGCGCGGATTTTAAGACATATGCAAAACACCCGTGGCCTCGCCGGCTACAAACTCAGCTGGTGCCCGGCAGTGGTAGGGTCCAATCAGGCCGAAATCTATTGAATGCGATCATATTTAACAGAATTACATACTCAAATAATGAAATTTCATTAAATTAACCTTAAATTCCAAGCGATATTAACGTAGCAGCTAACAACGTAGCAGTAAACAAAACAAATAGCAGTGCTCGCCGCAATGTGCGAAAATCCGCGCATGCGCAGAAGCCACGACAGGCCGCTGAGCATGACCGGGCGCTGAAAACGCCACACCGGAATTCGTGTTTTTTTATGGCTGCCAAAACACCTATGAAATACACTATTTGCATCCCTCTCGCGACTCAGTGGGATGCTGTGTGTCCCCATGATAACCTAAGAATAATTTCAGGGTTTTTTCCTGAACCCAATCGCATTGCTGTAATAATAATACAAGAATAACAAAATAATAAGAATAGGAAATAATAGATTATAATACATGTTTTTCCAATAATAATAACAATAATAATTATAGGAAACCATATTGCAATAAATATGTTTATAAAACTAATTAGATCCGTTGTTGTTCATAGAGCCTACACCAGTGTGTTCTCTGTGGTGGAGTGGTTAGACTGTCTGACTTTTTTCTAGGTCAGACTCCTAATCTGAAGGTCTGGGGTTCGATTCCCAGTGCCCTCCCCACCTCTGCCAATTTGGGTTTCCACTGCTGTGTATAACTTACAGCGTCATCAAAGGCCAGTGGCTCTCATACCATGTCTATGTGGTGTGGGAGGTTAAAAATCCCTTGGGTTGGTAAAAGTGTAGGCTCGGGCTTTCCGTCGACAAACTGTCTAATGGTGAAAACAAGTATATTCAGACTTATCCATGACAGGCACTATAAATCTTCTCCAAGTACAGTCTTAGTAATTCTACTCCACATCATACCCACCTCCAGTGGCCATCCTTGGATAGACTGCAAAGTCAACATTCCGTCTGCCTATTAGAGTAATTGTTTATATGATGACATACACCATCATTTGCTCATATTTCTGGTTATTTCTAATTAACACACAGTGGCACCAATCGACGGGTGTACGCCATCTGCGGCCATCTGCTGCAGAAGGACGGCAGATGTCGGCCAGGCGGTGCAAGGAGGGGGGGGGGGGGCCATGGTGGCTGTGGAAGAGGACAAGATGAAGGGTTCGCAAGCGGATGGCAGCCTTCGACAGGTGTATGCCATCTGCAACCATCTGCTGCAGCGGCCAATTCGGAAGGACGACAGCAACCAGAAAAACAGATGTCGGCCAGGCGGTGCAAGGGGGGAGGGGGGAGGGGGGGGGGGGGCCCATGGTGGCTGTGGAAGAGGACAAGATGAAGGGTTCGCAAGCGGATGGCAGCCTTCGACAGGTGTATGCCATCTGCAACCATCTGCTGCAGCGGCCAATTCGGAAGGACGACAGCAACCAGAAAAACAGATGTCGGCCAGGCGGTGCAAGGGGGAGGCCCCAAGGTGGCCGTGGAACAGGACAAGATGAAGGGTTTGCAAGCGGCTGACAGCCATCGACAGGTGTATGCCATCTGCGACCATCTGATTAACAAATGGGCGGGTACTATGAACAGATTTTAATAACTTAAAGTTATATAATCCAATGGGTTGGAGTTTCTGCCGTATTTATTATTAGGTTGACCAACCGGATGCGGTGGCTGAATTGGTAGCGCACAGGCTTTCCGTATGGAAGGTCGAGTTTGAATCCCAAGTCGAGTCAAACCAATGACTTACCAAATTTATACTTGTCGCTACCTAGCCTGGCGCTCGGCATTAATAGGTTAGGGCAAGGACCGACTAGCACATTATCAGGATAATGTGACTGTGTGGAATATCATGTCATGGTGTCGGCGGCCTGGTCTCCCAGTCAGGCAGCACTATAAAGTTGTTATGAATGCGCACAGTCACAAGTCAGTACCCATCCTGATATGACCTTAGATGTTGCTAGGTTGTAAAACAGCAACAACTTTCCCCCACTCACGCCAACTCTGATCGATACAATGCAGGTCTCTGGGAGTACCTAGACAAATCGGTTATTTTTATATTAAGGACAAGTTTGTTTGTATCCTTCTATGTCTGAAGGGCTGGCTATTGTATTTACCTTTATTTCTCTTGTTCTTTTTATTAAGGATGTGCTTGCAGGCCATTGGCACGTGACTAGTACCTTATTAATAGCATTCCGTTGGCACTGTGCCAGCGTCAATGGCTCGGTGCAGCTGTGGAAGCTTTGATAGCAGCATTCTCTGTTCTTATCTCACACTTCGCGGTCCTTCACAATTATCTGCATTTTTATAAGCGTACAAGACCTAATGGGTAGATCATGGGATTCGAAGCCACCGGTTCGATTCCCGGTTGAGTCAATCCAACGACTTACAAAATTGATACGTGTCGCTTCCTAGCCAGGCCTTCAGCATTATTAGGATAGGGCAAGGAGTGGTTGGTGGCTCAGTGTCAGGATAATGTGACTGAGTGGTATATCAGGTCATAGTGCCCGTCTTGATATGACCGTAAATTTTGCCAGGACGTGAAACTTCAACAACCGACCAACCAATCCAATACCCGAGCTAGGAGACTGGTGGAGAATGCCTTTGGCATCCTAGCCAACCGCTTCCAGGTGCTGCTGATGACTATGCAGCACCACCCGTCCACTGTGAAGGTCATCGTCACTGCATGCATGGTTGTGCACAGGGCTGTAGAACCAGCAGGTGGATCGTCCAGAGACTGGGAACCACAACTTTGTCCCCACAGCGTGGAGAGAGGGACAAAACCTGGCAGACGTAGACATTGTTCCTAGCCCCAAAACCGCCTCCAAGATAGGAAAGGAGCAGCGGAATCTCATTAAAGACTGGGTCATCTCGCCCACCGGATCACTATCATGGCAAGACAGCATGATCTGATGTACCAAAAAATCACGTTACGCATAAGTTTTGAATATGTTGTGCACACGCTACTCATAGGTCGCTACGCTAGGCATACGGTGGCCATACGGCGGCGTATGCTACTCATGCGCTGGACCTGTCACCTCCAACCGTAAAAAAATGTTCCAGCATGCCGAGTATACCTCGTCATATGCTCCATATATGTCGCTATATGCCAAGCATACGGTAGCCATATGCCAGCCATACGCTCCACGTACGCTTCATACGTTGCTGGGACAACCCGCAGTGCAAAAAGTGCGCCGTATGCCGACCTGTTTTCATTTTAAATTGATTTCAACACGTTATGCCCACGCCGTCGCCATAGGTCGTAGTGTGACAGGGCCTTAGCACCCAAAGATGCAAAAGGCTGGCCAGAGGCGGAACAGGTAAACACTCCTGGGTGCGGGACCAGACCAAAGCAGTATCACAGCTGTCCAGCATTGAAAACAAGCACCCTCGTGGGAGCTTATATGTTATGGGCAGAATAAATACTTTATCAAGATTTTTTTTTTTTTTTTTTAAATGTGCGTTGATGTTTAACGGTACCGTTGACAGAACAGATAACAAGACACGCAAATAACAGATAAGGAGTAGACTCCAGTATGTCTGCAAACATGGCATATTCTAATCAACCCTCCAATTAGTAGACCTCCCTCTTTGTCCGAATGAGTTAGAGCGTCCGTCTCCCGTGTTGGTAGATCGTGGGGTCGTGGGTTCTAACTCTGGTCGAGTCAAACCAATGACTTAAAAATTGATAGTTGTCGCTTCCTATCCTGGCGATCGGCAATGTTAGGATAGGGAAATGACTGGTTGGCTCAGTGTCAGAATAATGTGACTGAGTGTGATATCAGGACATAGCACTATAAAGTCGCCATGAGTGCGCACTGTCGCAAGGCGGTACCCGTCCTGATATTGCTAGGATGTAAAACAACAACAAACAAACAAACCCTCTTTGTCCATTTGTCGTGAAACAGCTAAGTGCATTTACACACAAAAAAAGCTTGTTTTATTTAACGACGCCTCTAGAGATCATTATTTTTTATCATCGGCTATTGGATGTCAAAGATATGGTCATTCTGACATATTTCTTTGGAGGAAACCCGCTGCCGCCACATAGGCTACTCTTTCCGATAAGCAGCAAAGGGTCTTTTATATGCACGTTCCGACAGACAGGAGGGCACATGCTGCAGCCTTTGATGAACCAGTTGTGGACCACTGGTTGGAATGGAAAATAGCCCAAACTGCAAATGACCGACACCTTCACAGGTGG
The DNA here is from genome assembly GCA_030323885.1 of Branchipolynoe longqiensis. Classification (NCBI taxonomy): domain Eukaryota; kingdom Metazoa; phylum Annelida; class Polychaeta; order Phyllodocida; family Polynoidae; genus Branchipolynoe; species Branchipolynoe longqiensis. The sequence goes on from JASIRB010001808.1 coordinate 41,061, forward strand.
ACATTCTACTGCCTGAGCTACGCCTCTACAAGGCGTAGTTGCGCCTGGTACCTTGGGACATACCTGAACCTGGTTGGTTGCTGGAGTTTTAAGTCCTGGCAAGACCTAAGGTTATATCAGGATGGGTACCGACTTGTGACAGCGCACACTCATGGCGACAGTAACATATTCTATTAAATTTGTTCCATTCTGTGTAGCAACAAATGCTATCAAATTGAGATAATTGTCTTGGTTTAGAAAATGTGATGCTTTCATCGGACTGTGCAGCTTTAAAATATCAGTGGAAGCTTTTATTTTTGCTTATATATTTTGTACATTAGTTGTTTAAGCAGGGGAAATTTCAATCCTGGATGATTGGTCTCCCTCATTCCACTGCTCCTTGCCCTGTCCTAATAATGCCAAGCGCCTGGCTAGGAAGCGACAAGTATCAATTTTCAAGTCATTGGTTTGACTCGACCAGGATTCGAAACCACAATCTACCAACATGGGAGACGGACGCTCTAACTCATTCGGCCATCCCGGGGGTTTACATCCTGGCAGCATCTAAGGTCATATCAGGATGGGTACCTACCAACTTGTGACAGTGCACACTTATGTTGACTTTATAGTGCTCCCCCTCTGGGAGACCAGGCCTACTACTGGCACAATAAGCCGATATCCCGCACAGTCACATTATCCTGACACTGAGCCAACCAGTCCTTGCCCTAGATCCTAATATCCTTGCTTTGACTCGACCGGGAGTCGAACTGCCGACCTTCCACACCATTTGGCCACGGCACCCGGTACGACTGCATGCATGCAGACGCGTATACTAGTGTTGAGCAGCAACGCTAGGAGTCGCCACTTACTTCCGGTGGCAGCAGACGCGGAGCAGGCCTCGTTCTGAGTATGTGTAAACTGCGCATGCGCAGTGGGAGGCGAGTTCTCTGTGTGTGCATGGAGTGTTTGTAAACAGTGCGAAGACATGATACTGAGGACCGTTTGTTGTGTGTGTTGGGGGTTTTACGTCCTAGCAACATCTATGGTCATATCAGGACGGGTACCTACAGACTTGTGACAGTGCTCACTCATTGCGACTTTATAGTACTGCCCCACTGGGAGACCACACCCCTAGCACCATGACCCGATATCCCACTCAACCACATTATCCTGATACTGAGCTAACCAGTCTTTGCCCTATCGTATTAATGCCGAGCGCCAGGCTAGGTAACGACAAGATTCAATTTTTGTAAGTCGTCGGTTTGACTCGGCCAGGTTGTTGTTTTACATCCTAGCAACATATACATCATATCAGGACGGGTACCTACAGACTAGTGACAGTGCACACTAGTGGCGACTTTATAGTGCTGTTCCACTGTGAGACCAGACCGATATCCAACTCAGTGGGTCACATTATCCTGACACTGAGCTAACTAGTCCTGGGCATATCCTAGTAATATCAAGCGTCATACTTAGGTAACGACAAGTATAAATTTGATAAGTTGTTGCTTTGACTCGGCTGGGATTTCAAACTCTTGACTTTCCGCACGGGATGTCCGCGTCTCTGCTCTTAACAATTGGGCCACCGTGCCCGCTCTTAAAAGGAGTGTTTGTTTGTGGTTGTTTTATGTCCTTGCAACATCTAAGGTCATATCAGGACACATACCGACTTGTGACAGTGCGCACTCATGGTGACTTTATAGTGCTGCCCCACTGTAAGACCAGGCCGCCAGCACCCTGGCCTGATATGCCCTATCCTAATAATGCTGAGCGCCAGGCTAGGAAGCGACAAATATCAATTTTTAAGTCATCGGTCTGACTCGACCAGGGTTCGACCCCACGATCTACCAAAACGGGAGACGGACGCTCTAACTCATTCGGCCATCCCGTCTGGTCTTTAAAAGGAGTGAGATAGATGGCTGGAAAGGTGGGCGGTAAGCATTGAGGTGTGACTGGCTGTCATGTGATTGGGTGGGAAAGGTCAGTGACGCTCCAGTCACGTGACAGGTGCCGGCGGATCAGCCAATGGAGGTCCAGCGCGCATGCGTTTCCGCTCTCAGCCCCCTAAAGAGGGCATCAAATGAGCGCGACTCGGGCTCATTCAGCCTATTTTTACTTTGTGGCAGTCACATGGTCCCTGGTTGGTCCAGGCTGTTGTGTGGAGACCAGGGGCCATATGCGTGATGCGGTGTTAGTGAGCCAAAACGGTGTTTGGCGGGAATTCCCCGTTTAGCGGCGAAAAGTCACATGCAAGGGTCAGTGTTAGGGCTAACACCATAAGCTTAAACTAGGTTACGGTAAACCCGTTCCCTAGCTGGTTTACAGGGAGTGTTAGCTACGGAGTAGGCCCAAATCTATTCAATGCTATCATATTTAGCAGAATAACATAATCAAAAAGTGAAATTTCATCAAATTACCCTAAATTCAAACCGATATTAACGCCGCCGCCGCATCGGCGGCTATATTAATATTGTCGAACCGACGAATGTAAAGTAAACAAATCGCCGCCGCCGCCGCATGGACGTCGATATCCATACTGTCGATCGCTGCCGCCGCCGCCGGCAATATATTAGGCCCAAATCTATTCAATGCTATCGTATTTAACAGAATTACATACACAATAAGTGAAATTTCATGAAATTAGCCCTAAATTCGAAGCAATATTAACGCTGCCGCCGCATCGGCGGCGATATTAATATTGTCGAATCGACGAATGCAAGCAACATCGCCGCCGCCGCATCAGCGGCAATATATTAGGCCCAAATCTATTCAATGCGATCATATTTGACAGAATTACATACTCTAAGCGTGATATTTTATCAAATTAACCCTAAAAGCGAACCGATATTAAAGCCGTGGCCGAATTGGCGGCGTTATTCGAATCGACGAATGTAAAGTAAACAAATCGCCGCCGAGTCCCCAGCTACAGGCACAGAGGGATTTCCCAAATCTATAAATATATTCACTTTTAGCTATAATGAAAGTGTTACCCGCTCCTGTGATTGCTAACCGGTGTCACACCAAACGCTGCTAACACCGACCCATGCATACGGGCCCTGACTGAGATTGCCAGCATAGAGGGTTAATGGTTGGTTATTGGAGTTTTACGTCCTGGCAACATCTAAGGTCATATCAGGACGGCTTGCTTCCTGTTTGGACCCGATATCCCACTCGGGTCAAAGGTGTCACTGGCCTGGTCTCCCAGTGGGGCAGCACTGTAAAGTGGCCATGTTGTTTAATTTGTTTATTTTGTTACTAATATTAATATTATTATTGGACATATTGTGCATATTGTACATATTGTTCGAACCCTGGTCGAGTCAAGCCAATGACATTAAAATTGATACTTGTTGCTTCCTAGCCTGGCGCTCGGCATTATTAGGATAGGGCAAGGACTGGTTGGCTCAGTGTCAGGATAATGTGACTGAGTGGGATATCGGGTCATGGTGCCGGCGGCCTGATTTCCCAGTAGGACAGCACTATAAAGTCTCCACTAGTGCACACTGTCACAAGTCGGTATCCGTCCTGATATGACCTTAGATGTTGCTAGGACGTAAAACAACAAACAAAGAAATACATATTGTCAACTCAGCATTTCATCCATGAATACTCCAAATATACCGCATCTGCTCGGGTCATAATATCAACTCTTCGGTGATTGGTGGGGGTGTGTACACAAATGTTAATCGACAGGAAGCAAATTATAAATGGAAAAAACAAATAAGTGACAATCATCGGACATCAAAATAAAACAAACCTTTTGATGTTGAATGATATTTTGGAGGATATCGATGTGTGAGCAGGAATTAGTAACACATAAGGTATTAGTAACTATTAGTAACACTGCCAACTGTCACTGTGCCAGTCTGATGTAGACTTCCCTTCATGTGGATAGCGACAAGGTCGGCTAACGACACATGCGCCATAGCTGTGGCCAGGAACTTTTACTTGCGGAAAGCAGATAAATTCTCTGAACAGACGAGTGCCTAAGGCGCGAGCCACTTGGGGGTTCGGGGATATAATACCCCATCCCCAAGGAAGCGTTTTAATCTAGAGCCTTTGAAATGCCGCTTCCAGCCATTTCAGGGAGGTTACATACTGTAGTAGTCTGCCCTGACCTTTCAGGCAAGTAACCACATCGACAGGTAGGCGTGGGTAGTGTGTTGATATCAGGGGGCCTAGGTGGTGTAATGGTTTGTGTAGTAGTCTGCACTGACCTCTCAGGCAAGTAACCACATAGACAGGTAGGCATGGGTAGTGTGTTGATATCAGGGGGCCTAGGTGGTGTAATGGTTAGTGTAGTAGTCTGCACCGACCTCTCAGGCAAGGAGCCACATAGACAGGTAGGCATGGGTAGTGTGGTGATATCAGGGAGCCCAGGTGGTGTAATGGTTAGCGCACTGGCCCGGAATACAATGAGATGTGGGTTCGAGTCCCGCTCTAGGCGCAATATTTCCCATTTTCATCACCCCCATGACACTGGTTGCCATGACCAGGATCCTGTACAAACTACACACTGTATAGTTGTTGAACCGACCCTGTGTATGTATGTGGTAGTGCATTGCCTGTATGTATGTAATTGTAAGCGTTCAAAGACTTACAATTCCAGGGGGATGAGTGTAGTAGTCTGCACTGACATCTTAGGCAAGTAATGACATAGACAGGTAGGCATGGGTAGTGTGGTGATATCAAGGAGACTAGGTGGTGTAATGGTTAGCGCACTGGCCCGCAATACAAAGAGATGTGGGTTCGAGTCCCGCTCTAGGCCAATATTTCCCATTTTCATCACCCCCACGACAATACCCTGGCTTTTTTTATGGGGGTTGGTCGGGGGAAGCAGGGGCGAGGAGGGGGGGGGGGGGGCAACTGCCGCACTTCTCCCTTTCCCCCCCTGCCAGCTACGGGCCTGTGTGCATTGGAGGTAGTGTGTCAACTCGTCATCATCATCATGCTGTCGGTTGTGATGCGACAAAGACTGCTTTCATTACTTGACTGCCGCTCTCCATTTACATTTCATGAAAGCTGCTTGCAAAAGTGTTGAAGTGCTGCTGGCTTTTGCAAGTTACCAGCGGCACTCTCTTGGGGAGCAAATAGAGGTTTCACACCGGCAAGAACATGTCCAGACAGGTCGACTCAATGACCTCATTTAGACATGAAAGACACGGGCCACCCCTCCAATCAGAGGCTTAGCAGCCATGATGGATGGTTACATAACCGGCAAACAAGGGTGTGACATGTAGGAGCAATTGCACGAGGGCGTAGTCATCTCCTTCTTAATGAAAGCTCTTTGGTTTGCATTTAAATTGATTTATTTATACCTTATTTATCAGCTGTTTTGTTGATTATAGGCAGGGATGTAGACAGACATTCATTTTGTTAACTTACAAGAACAGAAGTGTTTGCATGTGCTTACAGGAAATCAGGTGTGAAAGATCGCCACGATTTCGTGGATTTCCGGGATTTTTCAATCCCGCAGCACCATCAGTGTATACTAATATGTGGTGCAAATGCCACAGCAGTATCAGCGTATACTACTAATACAAACTTCAAACAATGCAGCACTATCAGCGTATACCAATATATATGAAACCCAACTTCCGGAAATTTTCCGCGATTCCCTGACGATGCTAAACCTATGGGAGAATATCCACATTTTCGCTTTTTTTCCCAGAGACCACTTTCATCCCTGGAAATAAACAAATTATAAACACAACATTTTAAAGGTTGGTTGTTGGAGTTTTACGTCCTGGCAACATCTAAGGTCATATCAGGACGGCAGGAAGGGGGAAATGACACTGAGAGAAATTGTATTCCCTTGCTTATAGTGTGACAAGGTAGCTACGCCCCTGATAAGTTCATTCCCAACCCACCCATATTTTTTCATTTTTTCTTTGTACATTAGTTGTTTAAGCAGGGAAAATTTCAATCACGAACGATTGGTCTTCCTCATTCCATTGCTCCCTGCCCTATCCTAATAATGATGAGTGCCTGGCTAGGAAGCGACAAGTATCAATTCTTAAGTCATTGGCTTGACTCGACCAGGGTTCGAACCCACAAGCCCACAGTCTACCAACACGGGAGATGCACGCTCTAATGTAATGCATATCTACTCTATGCCTATACATTTTTAGTAAGGAACTGTGTAAATGTAATGCAAATTTACCGCATGGCTATATGAGACTGTCTCAAAAGGTGCTAAGCAATATGGGATAAAACCTTGTCCATAGTAACGGTCAACACACTATCTACTTATGCATTTGCTCAGGATAAACTGATTTGTTTTTTACATGGTGTTTCATAATCCCAATAGAATACATATTGATTTGATGCAAATGTCCTTGTGTTTTCAGTGTAACCGTTTCTGTGCTGTTTTGTGTCAATCGTTACTATGGACAAAAAAACGAAGAGTTATCACCTTTTGAGACAGGCTCATGGAACCATATAATGCATGTTTACTGTGATTATTATAACTTCCCTCGGGTCTACCCCCCCTTCCATCCTACCCCAGCCCTCTCTGCTCTACCTCCCACCATCACCCACCTCCACCTCCACCACCACCATCATACACCCCACACAACACCACACCCCACACCACCACGACAGTACACCCTACCCCTCACCACCATCACCCCACACCTCACCACCACCCTCACCACCACCACCCCTCACCACCACCACCCTCCACCCCCTCTCACCACCACCACTCCACACCCCATCACCTCACCACCACCACTCCACACCCCATCACCTCACCACCCCACACCCAATCACCTCATCGCCACCACCCCACACCCCATCACCTCACCACCCCACACCTACCACCTCACCACCACCCCACATCCCACCCTCCACCATTCCATACCCT
>JASIRB010000184.1:0-24010 GCA_030323885.1 Branchipolynoe longqiensis
CCCCACCTAACACCCTCCCACACGCTACCCCCACACACCCACCACACATATGCACCCACACCCACACATCCCAGACACGCACCACCCACACATATCCCACACATTCACCCACACCACTCCTACCCACACCACTCCTAACCACACAGCAAACACCACCCCCCCCCCCCCCCACACCAAAACACCCCCACATCCCCCCACCCACCCACAGTCACACATATCCCCCTTACGCCACCCACCCCCACACCCCGCCCCTCACCCACCCCCACACCCCGCCCTCCACCCACCTCCACACCCCACACATCCCTCTGAGATCAATATTTGGTGCAGAGATTGAATACTGCGCTGCCATTGGCTAATGACATGTGGCGAACAGCCAATCAGTGGCCGTGATGAGGTGGCCGCCTCTTGGAGCCTCCTCAGTGGTTCCCGGATGGAGAAATGTAAAGATCTCTGGTCCACTGGTGGCGCCAAGCTGTCAGCCGTGTCGTCAGAAATAGCCAAATCAATGATGGCACTGGTTTAGTCGACACGGCTTTCTTGCTTTTGGGGTTGTTTGTAACCTTATGAAGGTTACTGGCTGCAGAACTGCAGCAATATAGAAAGGCCCCGATAAATCGGTCCAATCTTTGGTTGAAGATTAATCTTCAGGTGGGACGGTTGTAGAAGCTGGGGATGTCTTTACAACAATCAAACGATGAATCGTTGGGGCGGCCCCGAATCTCTCCGGTCCGGCGGTAGCAGAGCACTCGTATCCAGCAACAGCAGTAAGGGTTCAGGAGGAATTTTGTTCAGCTTATTCCCCCCCCCCCCCACCACCATTTTTTCTATTTTTTTCATCCCACCCCCTGTTCTTCACTTTTGGTTGTTGGTTGGTAATGTGACTAATTGGGATATCGGGTCATAGTGCCGGCGGCCTGATTTACCCAGTGGGGCAGCACTATAAAGTCACCATGAGTGTGCACTGTCACAAGTAAGGGACTAGTACCCGTCCTGATATGACCTTTGATGTTGCTAGGATCTAAACTCCAACCAACAAACTTGGCTGTTGGAGTTTTATGTCCTGGCAACATCTAAGGTCATATCAGGATGGGTGACAGTGCGTACTCGTTGCAACTTTATAGTGCTTCCCCAATGGGTTAATCAGGCCGCCAGCACCATGACTCGATATACCACTCAGTCACATTATCCTGACACTGAGCTAACCAGTCATTGTCCTATCTATTTTAATGCTGAGCTCCAGGCTAGAAAGCGACAAGTATCAATTTTATAAGTCAGCTGTATCAGTGGTTTAGTTGACAGGGCTTTTTTCCTTCTTTTTTGATTACCTTCGGTAAATATATTTATTCCTCTGACAAATCTGAAGCTTGATTGACTACATCACGGTTCCAGCGGCGCGGTGCATTGTGGGATGCATCAGAGCAAAACATGCCCCCCAAAAGCACATGGCACATGCTAATACACTGGGTGCAGCTATCAAATGTGCTAGTTTGAGCTCATCTCAGCTCTTGTTTGAAACATAGAATACTAACTAAAAAAATATATATAATAAATTAAGATATTAATCTTTTATCCAGCATTGCATTTACATCAATATAATCAGCACATCTTATGCCATGTGCATTTAGATTTAGAAAGATCTAGGCACTCAGACTAGTGTTAGAGCCACAGCCAGAGTACTCAATGCATTGTCAATGGCAGTGAGTAATCTCCATACATAAAAAGTAAAATATTGATAAAACTACACCACCTAGGCACAAACCGCTTGGAACACATATAGAAAACATGTTTAACAAAAAGATTATATTAAATTGATAAGGTTAGGATTTTGGATTTCTATTATTTTTTAATAAAACTGACGTTTTTCACTGCGCGTATAGGCAAACTCAATGGGCGTACGCCTTTGCTTTGCTCCCAACGCCGTTTTCAGCGCATGCGCAGTCGGAACCGTGATGTAGTCAATTCCCGGTCAACTCAAACCAATGACTTACACAATTTATAGTTATCGCTTCCAAGCTAGGCGCTCGGCATTGTTAGGATAGGACAAGGACTGGTTCGCACAGGATCAGGATAATGTGTCTGAGTGGGATATCCGGTCATGGTGCTGGTGGGCTGGTCTCCCACATCCCAGTGGGTTAAGACAGCATGAGTGTGCACTATCACAAGTTGGTCAGTATCCGTCCTGATATGACCTTAGATGTTGCTATGACGTAAAATAACAAACTACAACAACAGTATTACTAAAGGCCCTGTCACATTACGGCGTATGGCGTTAGCGTATGCTGGCGTATGCGGTTTTTGACCCATACACCGTCATACGCCGTCATACGCTATGCACGAGGTCCCAGCGGCATCTGAAGCGTATGCCCAGCCTATGCCAAACCTATGCCTAACCTACCCCTACCTATGCGTAACCTATGTCGGCGTACGCATAGCATACATCGAGCGTATGAGCAGCGTATGAGCCATACGCTGCCATACGCCGAACAGTTTTGACCATGCTCAACAAAAATTTGGACGGATGCGCGTATGACGGCGTATGACGGCGTATGCCGGTGTATGCATAGCATATGCATAGCGTATGCGAAGCGTATGACGGCATATGACGGCGTATGGGTCTAAAATCCATACGCTAACGCCATACGCCATAGTGTGACACCACTTTTACTGAACATTGGGGGTACGCAAGAGACACCCCGGCGGCTGTCAATCCAGCGTATGCCCAACCTATGCCGACATACCCCTAACCTATGCGTAACTTATGCCGGCATATGCATAGCGTATGCCTAGCGTATGAGCAGCGTATGTTCCATACGCTGCCATACGCTGACAATTTTGAGCAAGAAAACAGGCTTGTTGGAGGATCGGCGTATGACGGCATATGATAGTGTATGACGGCGTATGCATAGCGTATGTGTAGCGTATGGTGGCGTATACCGACGTATATGACGTAACGCGCTCACGTCGCCGTACGCTCCCGCAAAAAACCCTAATGTGACAGCCCCTTAACAGAGAGTTAACAATGCCTTCATGACTTAATACTCCCCCCCTCCCCTGCCCCCCCCCCCCCCAAAAAGGTGAAATCATTAACAATGTGAAGCCCCAGTCACACCTACCCGGACGAGCCCCGGATTTTTAGCCGGACCACCCCCGGACCAGTCGCCCGGACTGTCCCGGACAGCCCCGAATAAAATCACTATTTTGGTCGTTTTTGGCCTCACGGTCACACCTACCCGGATGAGCCACGGACGAGCCCCGGACCAGAGGCCGGATCGCCCCGGACTGAGCCGGACCACCCCCGGACTACCCGGTGTGTCCATAGAGTAGTCCCGGACTTGATGTGGACTTGCTCCATAGTGATCCGTGGCTAATCCATGCTCATCCGGCTTATCCGGGTCTTATCCGGGCAGTCCGGGAGTTGTCCATGGCTATTTCGGGGCTAGTCCGGGGCTGGTCCGGGTTAAACCGTGGCCCCGGACGGTACACGGACTACCCCCGGAGCACCCCCGGCCTACTCGGACCACCCCCGGATGATGCCGGATCGAGCCCGGATAGCAAAATATTTAAAAACCCCATTTTAAAACATCCGGGGTGGACTCCGGACGAGGCCGGACCAGCCACGGATCATGCCGGATCACCAAGGACCAGCCACGGTTGAGCCATGGATCAACCTGGATCGCCATGGACCATGCCGGATCATGGTCCAGGGCTCATCCGGCCCCTGATCCGGGTAGGTGTGACTGGAACTCAAAGCTGCATAGTCCGATGAAATATCAAATTTTCAAAACAAAACCAATTATCTAGATTTGATTTTTCATATCTAACTTAGATACCGATGCACTTATTAAACATTTGTTTCTGCGTAGAAGGCAATAAATACTGAGTCAATTTAACAAAACCTGTTACTGCGGAAGTCTATGGTGTCAGAGTTTTGGCATGCTTGCCAAAATTAATTTTCCATGTTTGCACTCAAAATATCTAAAAAGTTGACCATTTAAAATAAAAGTAACTTTGAACTAATGTAAAGTAGATACTCGTGATTGATCTAATATATTTATCTCAGAAAAAATACAGAAATTCAAAACCATCGGACGTTACAACTTTAACGTGGAAACCAAAAATGTGGTAGACAGTTTCTGAGAACAACCCATATATGCGCAGAGTAGTACGCGTATTGAAACCCATGCCGTTCACAGGGTTCTGCAATAGTTTGTCTGTGCAAGAATCAAATGCATCTGATGTGAATTATTCAACACGACACTCATACTAAAGCCAAGGGGGAGCTGTGTTTGCTTGAGGCCTGAATAAATGAGTAATTCTGAGAACAATTTTGATCTGACACTAATGACAGACTGAACACACATGAAGATGGCATAAGATTGAACCTGAAGCAGGCTGATATATGAAACAGACCGAACATGAAGCTGAGTGAACAGAACAGCTACGGGACTGAACATGGATGAGACTGAATTGGAAAGAGACTGAACAGGAAATAGACGGAACTGGGGACATACCGAACAGGAAGCAGACCAAACAGGAAGCAGATCGAACAGGAATGGGACTGAACAGGAAGCAGACTGAATAGGACACATACTGAACAGGAAGCAGACTGAACAGGAAGCAGACCGAACAGGAAGAAAACCTAACAGAAAGCAGACTGAACAGGAAGCAGACTGAACAGGAAGGGGACCGAACATGAAGAAGTCCTAACAGAAAGCAGACTGAACAGGAATCAGGCTGAACAGGAAGGGGACCGAACAGGAAGAAGTCCTAACAGAAAGCAGACTCAACAGGAAGCAGACTCAACAGGAAGGGGACCGAACAGGAAGCGGACCGAACAGGAAGCAGACTGAAAGGAAACATACCGAACAGGAAGCAAACTGAACAGGAAGCAGACTGAACAAGAAGCAGTCGAAACAGGAAGAAGACTGAACAGGGATCAGCCTGAACTGGTAGCAGACTGAACAAGAATCATACTGAACAGGAAGCAAACTGAACAGGAGACACACCGAACAGGAAGCAACCCAAACAGGAAGCACACTGAACAGGAGACACACCGAACAGGGTGAATACTGAACAGGGAAGAGACTGAACAGGAAACAGACGGAACATGAAGCAGAGTTTTGTTAATGTGACCACCCTGTAAACAATAACCTCACTAATGAAAACATAAAAAGGCCAATTAAGATGAGATCTGATACTAGTGATAGTAAGTAGGTGGAACATCCGTCTGGTAGAACACATAATGCGGATAGATAGTGTTATGCCTGGTACACACCAACCGTTTGTGCGCACCCACCTACCGTATACGATCTAAAACTGCCCGTTTCGCACACAAAAATCGCTAGGTGTGCACTCCCCGCGCACACCTAGCGATTGCGATTCGCGCATAAAACCTCAGTTTTAGGGCTAAAACCGGGCGATTACGATTGCGATTCAAAAAATTAATCGGCCCGTTTTCAGTTTTAAGCGTGTCGGGTCGAGTCGCGAGTTTTAGTGCGCGAATCATATACGGTAGGTGTGTGCCAGGCCTTATATTCCGTCAATACCAGTCGACAAGACGTGGCGGCATAGTCGGTCAGAGCGCTGGCTCGCTTCCCTGGTGGGAGAAGTTACTGGGAGGACGTGGTTGTGGTTTCGAAACCCCAACGCAGTCAAACTAATGACTTATATAATCGATACTTGTCATCAGCTAGCTTGGCATTCGGCATTAATAGGATAGGGAAAGGACGGGTTAGCTCAGTGTCAGGATAAATGTGACTGTGTGGGATATCGGGTCATGGTGCTGGCAGTAGGCCTGGCCTCCCAGTGGGGCGGCCGTCCTCATATGACCTTAGATGTTGCTAGGACGTAAATCAACAAACAAAACCCAGTGGGGTGGCACTATAAAAGGCACCATGAGAACGCACTGTCACAAGTCAGTGCCCGTCCTGATGTGATTATAAGCCGTGTTTACACGGGGAATTGTAAAGCGAATTAGACAAAGCGAATTATATGAAGCGAATTAGTGGTGCGTCTACACACGGAGCGGTTTAAGGCGGAAATCGATATCTGCGCATGAGCAAGTCCATACGAACAAGTGCTTAAGCTAGTTCGCTTCATATAAACCACCTCGCGAGGTGCTGTACATAAAGTGAATCATATGAAGCGAATCAGCCCTAATCTGCCTCCGAGTCACGTTTACAATGCGAATGTGAGGCGAACTAGGCAAGGCGATTTATATGAAGCGACTTAACTCGCCCGTGTAAACACGGCTATAGAAGACAAGAAAGCAGTCAAACATTGACAACATTTGGGAATGGACAGGCCTGGAATTTGGCAAGTCCCGGAGGGCGGTGAAGAACGGGTCGAAATGGAGAAAACTGGTTGCAAACGTCATTTGTGGTGCCCCAATGACCCGCGTGGTTAAGGCCCTGTCACACCTCACAGGATTGGGGGAAACGGACAGAAAACGAACAATGTCCGGGTTGTGTCCGTACAAGTTTTGAACATGCACAAAACTAGGAACGGATGCCGCCGGACTGACGTCTACGGTTCTTGTCCAGTTTAATTTTGTTTCGTCCATTGGCTATCCGTTCATGTCTGTTTCATGTCCGTTTCATGTCCGTTCGTAGACCCGATGTCGCAACACTTTAATACATTTTGATACTTATCACCACCGGACAAGACAATTCTGTCCGTTGCTCAATCCGGCATAGTGTGACAGGCACTTAAAGGTGTAAAATATTCCGATATTCGGCAATGGGGAAATGCAATTGTTCTATTACTGATCGGTGTACTTGGCCAGGTGTATCTATCTATATATATATATGCTGTATAAGTCATTATACGAGTATAATAAGGCCGGAAGCTTCCATCTGCTCCCCATCCCTATCTGCCCAGTCATCGACTGGTGGAGCCTGCTTAACCTACAAACTTCCATCCTACTCACACTCAGATCCGTTGGGGGGCGCCACACGTCTGTGCACGCACCAATGCCCCCCCCCCCTACATACACTCACTGTACCGCGGGATGTATATATATCTATATATATACATATTTGGGTTGGTGGTGCCTCAGTTGGATGTAAATAGAGATAGTGGTGCTGGCAGGTCTGGGTGTGATTGCACTCAGGGCCTAGCCCTTCTGCTGGGGTAGGAGTCACCACACTCAAAAGGTCAAGGTCGGTGGTGGCCAAGGGGCGGTGGTGGGCAGACCACTGGTATCCATGGAGACCATGAATGCTGGATTCCTATTGGTGAAACCAGGAATGCTTGATTCCCATTGGTGGAAGGAGATGGTATGATACTCTACCAAGAACCCATGTAACTAGATAACAATAAACCAGAGGGCTGGAATCTCTCACTTATACTTTACTCTCTTCCTTTCTCTTTGTCTGTATTCTTTTCCTCATAGCCTACGTACACAGCCACAGATCCGAGCATTAGAATCTACAAAACTGGTGACCACGACGAGTGGGTAGTTTCTACAAAGGGATTGATGATCATGATGAATGTTAGATGTTAGATGAATGTTAGATGTTGCTAGGATGTAAACCCCCAACAAACAAACAGGAATACGCATATTGCACATGTCGGCAAGTGTACGCCAGGCATGATTCACACCTGGTAATCCGGTTGGTGTGTATTCCTTCCATTCAGTCGATCACTTCCAGCAGGTGTTGCCTACCAGTTTCCATGGTAACCATAATTTCCGGCGTGTTTATGTCTGACGTCAGTGGCCATCTTGGATTTCGCCGAGTTTTTTTTCCAGGTTTTCTTTTCATAAGCATAAAAAGCGCAGGAAGATCCGAGTGCGCGCTTGTTGGGTTTGCGTAAATCTCGGAAACAACCCAGTGGACCATTCTCCAGCCTGGTCCCCTGGCCTTTGTTCCATAAGCATAGTATGCGCTCAGTGAGGATCAGTAGGTCAACTAACCTGGTCCCCTAGCCTTTGTTTACACAGCAGGTGCAACTAGGTTGATCTCCACTGAAATCAGATGTAGTAGTAGTGCTATTAGTAGTGTCATGGGGGGGTGATGAAAAAGGGAAATATTGCGCCTAGAGTGGGAATCGAACCCACATCTCTTGCATTCTTGGCCAGTGTGCTAACCATTACACCACCTAGGCTCCCTGATGTCACCACCCTACCGGTCTATGTGGCTCCCTGCCTGAGAGGTCAGCGCAGACTGCTACACTAACCATTACACTACCTAGGCTCCCTGATGTCACCACCCTACCCACGCCTACCTGTATATGTGGTTCCTTGCCTGAGAGGTCAGTGCAGACTACTACACTAACCATTACACCACCTAGGCTCCCTGATGTCACCACCCTACCCATGCCTACATGTCTATGTGGCTCCTTGCCTGAGAGGTGAGTACAGACTACTACTCTCGTCCCCCTGGAATTGTAAGTCTTTTAATGCTTAGAGTTGTAAACCACTGCCTTGTGGTACAGGTTCTTGACAGAACCGAAGGCTAAGGGAGCAAACCCTAAACAGAAAACCATGTCACTGTGGCAGCATTAAGGGCGGTTGATGTATGGAACTCCCAACATCTCCCGACCAGCCACTGCAGGGACAAATAGTTTTGCGCCTGTCTGGACATGTTCTTGCCGGTGTGAAACCTCTATTTGCTCCCCGAGAGAGTGCCTCTTGTAACTTGCAAAAGCCAGCAGCACTTCAACACTTTTGCAGGCAGCTTTCATGAAATGTACAACCGCACAAAACACCATACCGGCTCAGTTGTTGCCCGGGTTAGCAAGGACCGCGCTGCTCGAGATCATCTTCCGTCGATAGCGGAAAATCAGCTAGGAGGAACACAATGAAGACCGACTCATGGACATCACTCTCACAGCAGAGAGCTAAATGGAGAGCGGCAGTCAAGTAATGAAAGCAGTATTTGTCGCATCGCGACAGACAGCATGATGATGATGATGAATGCTTACACTACAGATTACTACGGTAGTTTTGTATTCAGACCTGATCACACATTTTTAAATAGGTTTCACACAGATTAAAATGTTTGAAATATACTGTACTTCCAACTAAGGTTTAAATGGCGCCTTAACAGCAGTGTCCCAAGGAGGCAAAGAGAACACAAAACATCTAAAGCTAATCCGGTATATGCGACATAGATATATGCCAACCCCCAATAGCCGATGTTTACTTTTTGTGCTGGGGATGGTTAAACGAACATACACACCAACAAAGTTACCCATAACATTTTTTGGGGTTTTTCCTCCAAATTTGTGAAGGAAGATCAAAGTTACTATTGTTTTATATGGCAAACGCAGCAGTATTCGCATTCACATTCACACTGATCGGTCCATGGGTCGATCCATTTGCCGCATTCGCATTCGCGTTCATATTTGCATTCGGACGTATGGAAGCACTACTATTCATTTACATGCTTTTCGATTTTGTTGCCGCATTCGCATTTGCATGCCGCATACTGCGTATAAGGAATCTTAGCTTAAGGTCATATCAGGACGGGTACCGACTTGTGACAGTGCCCATTCAGGGTGACTTTATAGTGCTGCCCACTAAGAGACCAGGGTCCTATCACCATAGGAATACTAATAATAATAACATATTTATTTCCACATGATCAATCTACACATTGTCCGATATCCGGTGACCTACAAAATTGATACTTGTTGCTATCTATCCTGGCGCTTGGCATTACTAGGAGACTGCAAGGACTGGCTTCTCGTGCGGAAGGTCGGGAGTTCGAATCTTTGCTGAGTCAAACCAATTACTTATAAAAAGTGGTACCTGTCGCTACCTATCCTCGGAGAATTATCGCGCAAATATATGCTCAATGAAGGAATGCATCTGGTGGCGACATCTGGATTTGGGTCCGCCATTCTGTACTTCCGCAAAATAAAAAAAAGCTGAGAAGGGTAAACCACGACGAAAGAGGAGAGACCCTTCAAGCGACATCGACCCAGTTGCTCGATGGGTCTCCTCTTTCGTCTTAGTTTACCGTTCTCAGCTTAAACATTTTGTAAAGTCCACGGCTCGAATCTGTTGTTGTGTAGGCAGGCTATAGTGAAATCAATACAGGCAAAGAGAAAGGAAGAGCATAAAGTGTGAAAGAAGAGAGAGAGTCAAACCCTCTGGTTTATTATTTATATGGCTTCAGTGTAGAGTATCACCCCACCATATTCCTCCAATGAGAAACAAGCATTTCTAGCTCTACCAATAGGGATCCAGCATTCCTGGTCTCCATGGTTACCAGTGATCTGCCCACCACCACCAAGCTGTGTGGCCCCCCTGGAGACCACCTGCCTTGAGCCTGAGTGTGATGATCCTGACTAGCAGAGGGGGGGGAGGGGGTAGGCTCTGAGTGCCCCTTACACACAGCCCTGTCAGCACCACTACGTCTATTTACCTATCAATCAAGCACCACCAGCACCTACATAAACACATATATGCACCTGGTCACGTATACCTGTTTTGTAATAGAACATTTGCATTCCCCAGCAATGCTTTAATATCGGAATATTTTACAATTTGTTGTTGTTGCAGAAGTACAGAATGCCGGACCCAAATCCAGATGGCGCCACCAGATGCATTCTATTTATCTTCTCCGAATGCGGTATCTCAGCTGCACCCGAATCTGCATTGCTTGTTTGTTGTTGTTTTCTGTCCTATCAATATCTAACGTCACATCAGGATGGGTACCGACTTGTAACAGTGCGCACTCATGGCGACTTTATACTATTATAGTGCTGCCTTACTGGGACACCAGGCCACCGGCACCATGATCCGATTTTGCCACTGCCACCATGAACCGATTTTGCCATTGGCACCATGACCAGATTTACCACTCAGTCACATTATCTTGATACTGCGCAAACCAGTCCTTGTCCTATCCTAGTAATGCCAAGCACCAGAAGAGGTAGCGACAAGTATAAATTGCGTAAGTCATTGGTTTGACTTGGCTGGGATTCAAACTCCCGACCTTCCACACGTGAAGTCTAACAAGTTAAGCCCCAGTCACACATAGCCGGACGAGCCCCAGATTTTGAGCCGGACCACCCACGGACCAACGGCCCAGACTGTCCCGGACCGCCATGGATAAAATCACTGTTTTCATCGATTTTTGCCTCGCAGTCACACTTTCCCGGATGAGCCCCGGAATGCCCCGTACCACCCCCGGACTGCCCCCGGACTGGGCCGGACCAGCCCCGGACGAGGCCGGATCACCCCTGGACTGCCCCGGACCACCCCCGGACTATCCCGGATCACCCCCGGTCTTACGGGGGAAGTCCGGGAGTGGTCCGTGGCTAGTCCTGGATAGTCCGGGGATTGTCCGGGTCAAACCGTGGCTCAAAATGACCCCGCACCACCCACGGACAGGCCTGGTCCACCCCGGACCACCCCCGAAATACCCGGACCACCCCCGGACCACCCCCAGATCAGGCCGGATTGAGCCCGGATCGCAAAATCCCCCGGACTGCCCCGGATGTCTTAAACATTTTAAGACATCCGGGGCTGAGCCCGGACAGCGCCGGACGAGCCACGGATCAGGGGGTGTCGGCATGGATGAGCCATGGACGAGCCACGGATCACCCCGCATCGCCCCGGACCACCCCGGATGGCGGTCCGGGGCTCGTCCGGCCCCTGATCCGGGTATGTGTGACTGAGGCTTAAGGGATCTTGGCAGAGAGCTGAGACAGAGGAAATGTGAGATGAGTAAGACAAATAATTACGCAATGTGCAGATTTTTTATTGCAGGCGGGCGGGTAAATATTTTATTCATCTGAACACATATTTTGTCAGCGGCGAGGCACTGGTCTTCCAGCCAGTGAAGCGTTGAAGCGATCACATTTGGTTTGCACACGAGGTATTATAAGAAAATAGGAGTGTAACAATAACAATGATGGTAATTGTGTTTTTACAGCTGGGTCATGTTAATTTCGTGATTAATAATTATGAGGGCGAGTATGAGGGGGTGCCTGTGGGTGCAAAGATGCAGTGGTTAGGGTGGTGGTGCGGTGAAGACAGACCAGGAAGTAGGTCGCGATGAAGCAGGATGGAAGCAAGGAGAACGGTGACGCGCAATTGGCTGAGGCACGACTGGCTGGCGAGGCGATAAAATGGGCAAGCTATGAGGGGTGTGAGAGGTGTGATTGGCTGGGAGGGCGGTGGGGTGGGGCGGGGTGGAAGCTGCCATTTGGTTTTCTTAGTCCCAGGAATGACCATTAATGAGCATTTCCGCTTAGTCCAGCCAATTATGTTTGGAAGGCATCAATAGAAAATCAACGCTTTCATACCCAGACATTCACTCGTGAAAAATAGATATATATAATATACACTCAGTACATGTACATGTAGAATTGTCACTGTACAACGATAAATAGACCCACCCTGTTTGAGGTTTGGTTATAGACCTCTTCCGCAGAGCATAATACACGGTGAGCCTCACTGAATCGGTAGAGCTCTGGCCTCCCATGCGGAAGGTCCGGAGTTTCTATCCCTACTGAGTCAAACCAATGACTTATAAGAGAATTGATACTTGTCGCTACCTAGCCTAGCACTCGGCATTAATAGGATATGGCAAGAACTGGTTGGCTCAGTGACAGGATAATGTGACTGAGTGAGATATCGAGCCATGGTACTAGAAGCCTGGTATCTCTGCGGGTAAGCACTATAAAGACATCATGAATAGGCACTGTCACAAATCGCTACCCATTCTTTAATCGGAATAACAATGAATTGAATTGAATTGACTTGAATGTTGGTTGAACGGGGGGGTGGGGGGGGGGTTGGAGCGGTGGTGACTGACAAAGAGCAATATTGAGAGAAAGCAATGGCTGCAAGACCAATCAAGTAGGTAGGTAGGTATAGGCTCTTTGAATTTCCACTCACAAAAGTCAGACGATGTTCGTCCCTGGGTGGGCTCGAAACATCAGGACGGTTACCGACTTATGAAAGTAAGTATGAACTCATGGTGACTTTATAGTGCTGTCCCACTGGGAGACCAGGCCTACCACCCACACCATGACTCAATACTGCGCAAACCAGTCCTTGTCCTATCCTATTAATGCCGAGCGCCCGCCCGGCTAGATAGCGACAAGTATCAATTTGATAAGTCATCGGTTTGACTCGGCTAGTAAGTCATCGGTTTGACTCGGCTGGGATTCCAACTCTCGACTTTCCACAAGGGAAATGACTGCTCTAACCGATCCGGCCACGGTGTCCGGTCGCGGCACAAATTGATGATGCCTGGAGGAGTCTGGGTGGGTTGTTAGGTATTGGAAGCACGGGCTGGGCTGGCCCTTAAACAAATTGTCACAGACCTCTGAGGCTGACAGCAGAATGGGTAGTCTGTTACCCGTGCCACCCAAATGCCTTCTGAAGGAGATTGCTTTGTGAGCTAGGCTAGCCTGTGTGTTACTTACACTTTTACAGTTAGTCAAATAAGTCTTTTGTAAACCACAACTGTAAGTAAGGATTAGGCGAAACAACGTAACTCATATTTATTTGTTTCTCATGTATTTTATCAGAATTTTGGGTTAATTAAATTATTATTATTGCTATTTCTTTTATTAGTATTATTAGTAGTGGTAAGAGTAGTAGTTTGTCAAATAACTCTTGTTCAAACCACAACCGCAAGCATTAGGCCAAACAACAACGATCATATTTCTTTGTTTCCCATGCCCATTCTATCAGAATGTTGGGTTAAGCAATTTATTATTGTTATTATTATTATTACCACCCTATCCGTGCCTACCCATCTATATGGTTACTTGCCTGAGAGGTCAGTGCAGACTACTACACTAACCATTACACCACCTAGGCTCCCTGATGTCATCACCCTAACCACGCCTACCTGTCTATGCGGCTCCTTGCCTGAGAGGTCAGTGCAGACTACTACACTAACCATTACACCACCTAGGCTCCCTGATGTCACCACCCTACCCGTGCCTACCTCTCTATGAGGCTCCTTGCCTGAGAGGTCAGTGCAGACTACTACACTAACCATTACACCACCTAGGCTACCTGATGTCACCACTCTACCCACGCCTACCTCTCTATGAGGCTCCTTGCCTGATAGGTCAGTGCAGACTACTACACTAACCATTACACCACCTATGCTCCCTGATGTCACCACACTACCCACGTCTACCTGTCTATGTGGCTCCTTGCCTGTGAGGTCAGTGCAGACTACTACACTAACCATTACACCACCGAGGCTCCCTGGTGTCATCACCCTATCGATGCCATACCTGTCTATGCGGCTCCTTGCCTGATTGGTCAGTACAGACTACTACACTAACCATTACACCACCTAGGCTCCCTAATGTCACCATCCTACCCACGCCTACCTGTCTATGCGGTTCCTCGCCTCAGAGGTCGGTGCAGACTACTACACTAACCATTACACCACATAGGCTCCCTGATATCACCACACTACCCACACCTACCTGTCTATGTGGCTCCTTGCCTGAGAGGTCAGTGCAGACTACTACACTCACCATTACACCACCTAGGCTCCCTGATGTCATCACCCTAATCACGCCTACCTGTCTATGCGGCTCCTTGCCTGAGAGGTCAGTGCAGACTACTACACTAATCATTACACCACCTAGGCTCCCTGATGTCATCACCCTATCGATGCCCTACCTGTCTATGTGGCTCCTTACCTGAGAGGTCAGTACAGACTACTACACTAACCATTACACCACCTAGGCTCCCTGATGTCATCTCCCTATCGATGCCCTACCTGTCTATGTGGCTACTTACCTGAGAGGTCAGTGCAGACTACTACACTAACCATTACACCACCTAGGCTCCCTGATGTCACCACTCTACCCACACCTACCTGTCTATGCTCTCCTTGCCTGAGAGGTCAGTGCAGACTACTACACTAACCATTACACCACCTAGGCTCCCTGATGTCACCACACTACTCACGCCTACCTGTCTATGCGGCTCCTTGCTTGAGAGGTCAGTGCAGACTACTACACTAACCATTACACCACCTAGGCTCCCTGATGTCATCACCCTAACCACGCCTACCTGTCTATGCGGCTCCTTGCCTGAGAGGTCAGTGCAGACTACTACACTAATCATTACACCACCTAGGCTCCCTGATGTCATCACCCTATCGATGCCCTACCTGTCTATGCGGCTCCTTGCCTGAGAGGTCAGTGCAGACTACTACACTAACCATTACACCACCTAGGCTCCCTGATGTCATCACACTACCCACGCCTACCTGTCTATGCGGCTCCTTGCCTGAGAGGTCAGTGCAGACTACTACACTAACCATCACACCACCTAGGCTCCCTGATATCACCACACTACCCACGCCTACCTGTCTATGCGGCTCCTTGCCTGAGAGGTCAGTGCAGACTACTACACTAACCATTACACCACCTAGGCTCCGTGATATCACCACACTACCCACGCCTACCTGTCTATGTGGTTACTTGCCTGACAGGTCAGTGCAGACTACTACACTAACAATTACACCACCTAGGCTCCGTGATGTCACCACACTACCCACGCCTACCTGTCTATGCGGCTCCTTACCTGAGAGGTCAGTGCAGACTACTACATATGTTATCGTTGTAATCCCTTAAACTTGAAGCTGCATAGTTCGATGAAGAATCAAAATTTCAAAACCAAAACAATTATTTAGATTATATCCTACATATCTGATTGATTGATTGGTTGGTGGTTGCTTTACACCATGTCGGCAGCATAGGCCATACATATACTAAATATCTAGATTTGATTCTACGTATCTAACTTAGACACTGATGCACTTATTAAACGCTTGCTTCTGCATAGAAGAGAATACCGAGTCAATTTAAAGCTGCATAGTCCGATGAAATCATCAAATTTTCAAAACCAAAGCAATTATCTCAAATTGATTCTTCATATCTAACTTAAGCCCTGTTCACACGGGGCAGTTAATTCGAATCATATGAATCAACTTGCCTAGTTCGGCTCACATTTGGCGTGTGAACGTGCATCTGAGTCGATTTAGGGCTGATTCGAATCATATAATGCGGAATTTATAAACCACCTAAGGAGGTGGTTTATATGAAGCGAATTATATGATTCGACTTATATCGCCCGTGTGTACGCATCTGACTTATTTGATGCGGATTAAGGACGTAGCGCGCATGCGCAGTCGAGACCTTAGTTTGTTGACTTTCCGGTCGATCAAAAGCGCATATTATATAATTTAATTAATAAAACCGCTATCTATGCACAGATTTTTTTTTCAGCATTTATTTGTAGGGTTTCACTGCCCAGCAGAAGTTTTGACCGTTCCAAATCAATACGATTCAGTCATTACATATCTAGGTCGAACCCACACTCTCTGGTGCCAGCATCGTCGAACCCAAAATGGCGCTGGTTAGCCTGGACTTGCTCATGCGCAGCATTCGATTTCCGGCCCAAGTACTGCCCGTGTGAACGGGCCGCTAATTCGCCTCACCTGATTCGATTTGTCTAATTCGCTTCAGATTTTGCCCGTGTGAACACGGCTTTAGATAATGATGCATTTATTAAACATGTGTCGCCACATAAAAGAGAATACAGAGGCAATTTAATAGAACATGTTACTGCTGAAGTCTATGGTGTCAGAGTTTTGGCAAGCTTGTCAAAATTAATTTAACATATTTGCACTTCAAATATCTCAAAACTTAGCCATTTAAAATAAAAGTTACTTCAAACCAAAGTAAGGGAGGCTATGCCAATCAATTTAATATATTTATCTCATAAAAGTGGTAGAAATTCAAAACCATCGGACTATGCAGCTGGGTCAATTTAATAGAACCTGTTACAGCAGAAGTCTATAATGTCAGAGTTTGGGCGTGATTGCCAAAATTATTTCACATGTTTGCACTTCAAATATCTCAAAAGTTAGCCATCTAAAATAAAAGTTACTTCAAACTAAAGTAAAGTTGACGATAATAACCAATCTAATATATTTATCTCAGAAAAATGACAGAAACTCAAAACAATCGGACTATGCAGCATTAAATAATCCTCTGCGCCTAGTTTACGTTGGTGACCCAAGTTAAATGGCCTGTTACAAACTGACCCTGGCGGCCCCGTCATGCTCCACTGGGTTTCCTGTTCCGCTCCACTGGTCACAGCTTCTCTCTGCCATTCGAACAAAATGGCGGTATTCCCTCCTTTGTAGCAAGTAATAGAAAATCTTATTACCAGAACAAATAGTTTTTGTTTGTTTGTTGTTCTTTTACGTCCTAGCAACATCTAAGGTCATATCAGGACGGGTACCGACTTGTGACAGTACGCACTAATGACGATTTTATAGTGCTGCCCTACTGGGAAATCAGGCCGCCGGCACCATGACCCGATATCCCACTCAGTCACATTATCCTGACACTGAGCTAACCAGTCCTTGCCATATCCTAATAATGCCGAGCACCAGACTTGGAAGCAACAAGTATAAATTTTCAAGTCATTGGTATGACTCGACCGGGAACTGAACTCGCGAACTCCCCGATCTTCCGCACGCGAAGCCTGTGCTCTACCGATTCGGCCACCGCGCATGGTCCAGAACAAACAAATAGTGCTGCGTTCATAGAGCGTATTGTGGCCTTTGCACCCAGCCAGGCCATACCGGGCACGATGCCTGAATGGCTAGAGCGCAGGCCTCCTGTGCGGAAGGTCGGTTCCCGGCCGAGTCAAATCAATGACTTATAAAATTGACACTTGTCGCTTCCTAGCCTGGTGCTTGGCATTAATAGGATAGGACAAGAACTGGTCGGCTCAGTCAGTCAGGATAATATGACTGAGTGGGATATTGGGTCATGGTGCTGGTGGCCTGATTTTCCAGTAGGGCAGTACTATAAAGTCACCTTGGGTGCGCACTGTCACAAGTCGGTACCTTTCCTGATATGACCTTAGATGTTGCCAGGACATAAAAGTCCAACAACCAACCAAACTAAGCCATGCCCGTCGCACCTAGGCCATGCCCCTCGAAACTTATTTGTTTATGGTTTATTTGTTGTTGTTTTACATCCTAGCAACATCTAAGGTCATCTCAAGATTTGTGTCTGTTTGCTGTTGTTTTGCAACCTGGCAACGTGTAAGGTCATCGCAAGATGGCGACTCTATAGGAGTTCTTGTTTTATATTTGTTTGCAGGGGGTTTTCCTCCCTAGCAACATCTTGTAGAATCTAATGCTCGGATCTGTGGCTGTGTACGTAGGCTATGAGGAAAACAATACAGACAAAGAGAAAGGAAGAGAGGAAAGTGTAAGAGAAGAGAGTCCAGCCTTAGCTTTTGGGGGGTTTGTGACCTTACGATGGTTACTGGCTGCAAAACTGCAGCAATATAGAAAGGCTCCGATAAATTGGTCCAATCTTTGGTTGAAGATTAATCTTCAGGTGGGATGGTTGTAGAAGCTGGGGATGTCTTTACAACATTCAAAATGACGAATCATTGGGGCAGCCCAGAATCACTCCAGTCCGGCGGTAGCAGAGCACTTGTATCCAGCAACAGCAGCAAGGGATCAGGAGGAAGGGACGGGTAAAGGTGGGTCCAGCAGGTTCCAGCAACAAGAACAAAGCGAGAGAAATGATAAGGTAAAGGGCCCCACCCAAGCAAACAACTCCCTTGATCAGGGGGAGAGGTAAGCCCGGGAGAAAAAAAAAAAGGTAGAGTATAGGAAAGAGAAATGAGGAGAGTTGAGTCAAAAGACCGTGTCTCTTTGCTCTATGGTGACCAGCCGGCGAGCCAAAGACATGGACAGAGTAAGAGTAGAAAGTGAAATGCTGGCGGGCTCTCCCTCCTGGAACTCTTTTCAGACATTATCAAGGAGGAGCATCGCCAGCAGAGAGGAGATAGAGAGAGGTGTGGCCGAAGTGTGGTCCGGATAGCAACTGTGGGAGGCCAGGCCTCTGGTTTATTCTTTATATAGTACATGGATTCTTAGTATAGGATCATGCCATTCACTTCAACCAATAGGGATGCAGCATTCCCAGTTCCTCCAATAGGGACTCAGCATTTCTGGTTACCATGACCACCAGTGGTCTGCCCACCACCAGAGCTGGTTGACCTATGGCCACCACCAACCTTGACCCCTGTGTGCATTGACTCCTACCTCAGCGGAGAGCCAGGCCCTGAGTGCACTCACACCCAGACCTTCCAATCATCCCAATGTCTACAATTACCTGCCCTCAAGCATGGGCCAAACCATATATACACAACATACATATATATATATACACACACTCTTGGCTGCCACACAGAATAATAATAGAGGATTTCCATTTCCCCCTCTGCTGATTATCGGAATATTTTACAATCTGATGTCATATGCGAGCGGGGTGGCGGAATCTTCTTCTTTGTTATCGTTTTACGTCCTAGCAACATCCAAGGTCATATCAAGACGGGTACCGACTTGTGACAGTGGACACTCATGGCGATTTTTTTTTTTTTTTTTTTTTTTTTTGTCCATTAGTTGTTTAAGCAGTGTAAATTTCAGTCATAGACGACTGGTCTTCCTCATTCCACTGCTGGTCGATAGAAAGCCCGAGCCTACACTTTTACCGACCCAAGGGATTTTTAACCTCCCACACCACATAGACATAGTATGAGAGCAACCGGCCTTTGATGACGCTATAAGTTATACACAGCGGTGGAAATCCAAATTGGCAGAGCTGGGGGCACGGGGAATCGAACCGCCGACCCTCAGATTAGGAGTCTGACCTAGAAAAAAGTCAGACACTCTAACCACTCCGCCACAGAGAACAATAGTGCTGCCCCATGGGGCGA
This sequence comes from Branchipolynoe longqiensis, assembly GCA_030323885.1. Classification (NCBI taxonomy): domain Eukaryota; kingdom Metazoa; phylum Annelida; class Polychaeta; order Phyllodocida; family Polynoidae; genus Branchipolynoe; species Branchipolynoe longqiensis. Next base: position 19,757 of record JASIRB010000184.1, read on the forward strand.
CCAGGCCTATTGCCAGATATCCCACTCAGTCACATTATCCTGACACCGAGCCAACTAGTTCTTGCTCTATCCTAATGATTTCGGGCGCCTGGCTAGATCGCGACAAGTATCAATTTTGTAAGTCATTGGTTTGACTCGATCGGGAATGGAACTCCTGACCTAACATTATAACACTATATAAAGTCCACGGGTGGAATCTGTGTTTTGTGTAGGCAGGCTATGGTGAAATCAATACAGGCAAAAAGAGAAAGGAAGAGTATAAAGAGTGAAAGAAGAGATTGATTGATTGATTGGTGGTTGCTTTACGCCGTGTCGGCAGCATAGGCCATATTCACGGTGAGAAATGTTAGTTTTTTGTTCAAACCATCGCTTTTACATGTAAAAACAGACAATAAATTATGTGCCAATAGAAGGTTTATTCTTATATGGTACATGGATCCAGTATGGCATATCACCTGACCACATTCTCCCAATGAGAATCAAGCATCTACAGCTCTACAAATGGGAATCAAGCATTCCCGGTCCCCATGGTTAGAGTGATCTGCCCACCACCACCAAGCTACGCGGCTCCCTTGGCCACCACCTGCCTTGAGCTGAGTGTGTGGTGATCCATGACTAGCAGAGGGGGGAGGGGGGTAGTGGGTAGAGCTCTGAGTGCCCCTTACACACTATCTTATGGCCTTGTCACATTACGACGCTTCTCACCGGCGTGCCGCCAACGCGCAAAATAAGTTGTACGCGTCGAGACATGTCCAACTTTTCGGCGGCGGTGCAACATGTTGGTAGCATGCGGCCAACATGTATCGATGTGTGGGGGAAAAAAACAAAAAGAGGTTGACGCGCCTTCCAGATATGAACTTAGATGTAGCTAGGACATAAAACAACAAAGCAACAATTTGGCGCAACATGTGGGAACAACCGTCATGCATGCGCGGCGTGCGCATAGCATTCATATAACGTTATTCCAACGTGTCCAATGGATCTCGATGTGTGCCTAACAGTAACATACCCATAACATTGGCACTCACACGTTGGCACACGTCGAAAGTTTTGTGCAAGCACAAAACTTTCGACGCGCCACGAGTCAAGTCAAGTACCACCAGCAACTTCATAAACACATCTATGCACCTGGCCTTATATACCTGTTTCACAAATAGAACATTTGCATTCCCCCACCAATGCATCATGCTATGCTGTTCACATCCTGTCACTGGGCTGCCTTGGAGTTGGAGCAGCCTCCCCGGGTGGTAGTTCTAACTGTCAGTGAGTGCCGGTGATGCGGATTCCGAGGGACACCAGTTTGCCAGGGACACTTCCATTCAAATGCATTGTTAACGGCCGTGAGCAAATCTTCATACAGAAGAAGTCAAATATCTCCCAAATTACACCATCTAGAAACAAAATCGCTTGGTACACATATAGAAAACATCTTTACCATAAAGACTATATTAAATTTATAAGGTTAGGGTTCTTGAATTCTATTAATTTAGAATAAAACTAACATTTTGCACTGTGCGTACCGTCAAACTCAAGGCATTGTCAATGGTCGTGAGCAATGTTCATACAGAAAATACAGAAGAAGTCAAATATCTCTAATTACACCATCTAGAAACAAATCGTTTGGTACACATATAGAAAACATCTTTACCAAAAACATTATATTAAATTTATAAGGTTAGTGACGATGCTGTTCGATTTTGATGCATGTGCAGAAGCGATGTGTCCCTCACAAACTGGTGTCCCTGGGAAACCGCAACACCGGGCATCACACAAACCATAGCTGTGCCCCACTCCAATTATAGCCACCTCAATGTAGCCTCCACCAGCTCCGCGCCACGCCCCACCACCTAGCGTCAACACCCGGTATTATTAGTCACGTGGGGGCCTCCTGCCAGCCATTTGTCTCTCTTTCTTTCTCTTTTTTTTAGTGTGTGTGTTTTTTTTAGTAAATATTGTCGTGGGGGGGTGATGAAAATGGGAAATATTGTGCCTAGAGCGGGATTCGAACCCACATCTCTTTGCATTCAGGGCCAGTGTGCTAACCATTACACCACCTAGACTTACAATTCCAGGGGGACGAGTGTAGTGGTCTGCACTGACCTCTCAGGCAAGGAGCCGCATAGACAGGTAGGCGTGGGTAGTGTGGTGTAATGGTTAGCACACTGGCCCGGAATGCAAAGCGATGTGGGTTCGAGTCCCGCTCTAGGCGCAATATTTCCCATTTTCATCACCCCCATGACAATATTGATAGTTAGGCGGATTGGTTAGATTAAAATAAAAGGGGAGCGGGATGTAGCTCAGGCGGTAGAGTGTCCACTTGTGAAGGTATCGGTTATCCTATGGATCCTCTTCAGTGGATAAATTTGCAGTTTGGGCTATTTTCCGTTCCAACCAGTGGTCCACAACTGGTTCATCAAAGGCTGTGGTATGTCCTGTCCTGTCTGTGGGAAAGTGCATATAAAAGACCCCTTGCTGCTTATCAGAAAGAGCAGCCTATGTGGCGGCAGAGTGTTTTATCCAAAGAAATATGTCAGAATGACCATATGTTTGCCGTCCAATAGCCGATGATATGAAAATCAATATGCTCTAGAGGCATTGTTAAATAAAACAAGCCATACTTTTGGTTAGATTAAAAATATTAAGTGTGTGGCGTATATTGGGAAACATACATAAAGCTTTGGTTGCGCTTCATTGAGCATTTGTAGCAGTTTAGTGTTTAGGGAGTAGTGTGAAATTTGGATGCACATTTGGGGGGGAGGGGTGGGGGGGGGGGGGGGAGAGGACTGGTTAGCACAGCATTAGAATAATATTACTGAGTGGAGTATTTGGAATTTGGACATTGTACTGTTGGACGGGTTTTCTAGTAGGGCAGCACTATAAAGCAACCATGAGCGTGCAGTCACAAATCGGTGCCCTTGCTGAGATTTTTTACCTTCAATGTTGCTAGGATGGCATCATCAGCATCATCAATCCCTTAACCGCGATAGTAATTGGGGCAACACAGATGACTTTGCAACCATTTATCTCCAGTTATCCCAGACCAGACGGGATGGCCGAATGAGTTAGAGCGTCCGTCTCCCGTGCTGGTAGATCGTGGGGTCGTGGGTTCGAGTCCTGGTCGAGTCAAACCAATGACTTTAAAATTGATACTTGTCGCTTCCTAGACAGGCGCTCAGCATTATTAGGATAGGGCAAGGACTGGTGTGCTCAGTGTCAGGATAATGTGACTGAGTGGGATACCAGGTCATGGTGCCAGCGGCCTGGTCTCCCAGTGGGACAGCACTATAAAGTCGCCATGAGTGCGCACTGTCACAAGTCGGTACCCGTCCTGATATGACCTTAGATGTTGCTAGGACGTAAAACAACAACGAACAAACAAACATCCAGTTATCCCTGTTCTCCATGGGACGTGCGAAACTGAAGGCGTGTCCATTCCCTGATGTCGCCCTCCAACCTCTTCCTTTGTCCGCCTTCTCCCCCCGCACCCCCCCAAAAAAAAAACCTGCCCCACCCCCATTCACTGAGCCTTGCAAAATAGTTTTGGCCAGATCTGGGCCTGGATGCAGGAGTCGGTGGTAGCGAGCCAAAACGGTGGTAGGCGGGAATCCCCCGGGTAGCGGCGAAAAGTGGTATGCATGAGTCGGTGATAGGCCTAACACCAAAAGCTTAAACGGTGTTACACTACCTCTGAAAAAGTGGAGGTATAGCGCTGTTTACAGCGGTGTAAGGTATCAAATCTATTCAATCGTGTCATATTTAACAAAGTTACATAGTCAAATTGTGAAATTTGATTCAATTAACCCTAAAATCGAAGCGAGATTAACGCTGCTGCCGCAACGGCGGTGATATTAATAGTTATATTTTCGAATCGACGAACGTAAAGTAAACAAACCGCTGCTGCATCGATGTCACTTTCCATACTGGCGGTGGCGGCGGTTGCTTGCATTCGTCGGTCCGAAAATATTAATATCGCCGCCATTGCGACGGCAGCATTAATATTGCTTCGAATTTAGGGTTAATTTCATGAAATTTCACTTATTGCGTGTGTAATTCTGTTAAATATGATAGCATTTAATATATTTAAGCCTAATATATGGCTAATTCACGTTTAGCTATAATGAAAGTGTTACGCGCTCCTGCATACCACTTGACACAGTTCCTGAAGTCGGTGATAGCTAACCGGTAACAGGCTGTAACACCAAACACCACTAACACTGACTCCTGCATACAGGCCCAGATGAACGTGAAATATGG
>JASIRB010004087.1:0-17197 GCA_030323885.1 Branchipolynoe longqiensis
GGCAGGAGGGGGCCTAAGATAGATATACACTCTGGAGGATGCTAGCATGTGCAGTTTAGCAGGAGGGGTGGGTTTATCAAATTAAAAGGTTTTGATATATTTGTGTATGAGTTGTTGTGACTTCTTGCCATGCATACTTATGTGTATGTGTATATATAAATATGTACATTGTAACTGCAAGGATTCTAACCCTTGAGTACTGGTCTATATTCCTTGGTCATTAGCTGTTTGTTGTGTAGTTACTTACTTACACAGCCCTGCATTGTGTACAGGGCTGCTGAACAACTACCGCAAAATTTCCGGGCGGTTGGATTTTGGACGTAACCACATAAATTCCCAATCTAATATGCTCAATTATATTTGTTCAAAATTTGAATTCATCAATTCTGCATTTCAAAAGTAGTGTGTTATGATATATAAGTATTTGAATTTAATCAAATACTTATATATCATAACACACTACTTTTGTGGGGGCTTTTTGTTGTTTTTTGTTGTCCATTAGTTGATTAAGCAGGTGAAATTTCAACCGCGGAACATTGGTCTTCCTCATTCCACTGCTCCTTGCCCTAACCTAATAATGCTGAGGTAGCGATAAGTATCAATTTTTAAGTCATTGGTTTGACTCGGCCAGGCTTTTGAATCCCACGACCTACCAGAACAAGATGCGGACACTCAACTCATTTGGCCATCGTGTCTGGTCTTGTGGGTTTTAAATGCTAGTAATATCTAAGATAACATCAGGACCGGTACCGAATTGTGACAGTGCACACTTGTGGCAATGTTTTAGTTCTACCCCACTGAGAGACCAGGCTGCTGGTGTCGCAGTTTCAGCGCCCGGTCAGTTTCAGCGCCCGGTCAGTTTCATGCGCATGTGTCAAAATCTAACATCATCGCCACTAACCTTATAAATTTAATATAATGTTTTTGGTAAAGATGTTTTCTATATGTGTACCAAACGATTTGTTTCTAGATGGTGCAATTTGAGAGATATCTTCTGTATTTTCTGTATGAACATTGCTCACGACCATTGACAATGCCTTGAGTTTGACGGTACGCGCAGTGCAAAACCTTAGTTTTATTCAAAATTAATACAAATCAAGAACCCTAACCTTATAAATTTAATACAGGCTTTTTGGTAAAGATGTTTTCTATATGTGTACCAAGCGATTTGTTAATAGGTGGTGTAGTTTTAGAGATATTTCACTTTTCCTGTATTTTCTGTATGAAGATTTCTCACGACCATTGACAATGCCTTGAGTTTGAGTCTATACGGGCCGCTGAAACTGACCGGGCGCTGAAACCGCATCACCGGCATCATGACCCGATATCCCACAATTATTCTGATACTGAGCAAACCAATCTATTAATGCCGAGTGTCAGGAAACCATTGACAAGTATCAATTTATAAGCCATTGATATACCTCAGCTGAAATCTTTGGATTCACAACCTTTTTTAAATTTTTGTTCACATGACAATCATTGATTAAGCATGCAAAATACCAATCACATATAATTTGCCGCTGTCATTCCACTGCTCATTGCCCTATCCTAGTAATGCCGAGCGACAGACTAGGTAGCAACCAGTATCGAATTTTATACAGTCATCGGTTTGATCTATCCAGAATTCGAACCCAGTTGTTCAAACCATGCCCGGTGTCATGGTATACAACCCCTGCCTGATCGCAGCCCCTGTCGTGGCTTCTGCGCATGCGCAGAGGTTGTAAACAAGCTCAGCTCGGCTGCAGAACGACTACACACTGCCAGTGTCTATTAAAGATTAATAGAAATGCACAACCCTAACCATATAAATTTAATATAATCTGTTCGTTGGATATGTTTTCTATATATGTTCCAGGGGGTTTGTTTCTAGGTGGTGTATAGTTTCATAGATATTTCACTTTTTCTGTATGAAGATTGCACTGACACTCAGAATATCCCAACTTTCACTATTTAGTCTATTATCTCTGTTTTTAATACTTTCAGCATAAATTGCTCTTAGGTTACATTAAATACTTCAGATCTTCCTCTTCAATCGCGCATTAAGATATTTTTAATCGATCCACTGAAAGTTTTTTAATTTATTTTACAAAAATAAATGCTTAGTCAACTGTCTTCACGGCAGGGGCTGCGATCGGGCAGGGGTTTTATACCATGACACCGGGTCAATCCAATGGGGTTCGAATCCGGTGACTTGCCACACGGTGGTAGGTGGGCACTCTTACCAATTCAACCAGTGCTTCCGGTTTAGCAGTGTCTTGGGCCGCGTTCAGGGTAAGCCATTTGCAATAGAGAAGAAGCGCTCTGATTCGCTGAAACCACTGAATACGGTGTGGCGGTTTCAGCTTGTTCCCGTGCTCAGCCGTGTCCCTCGCTTCTGCGCATGCGTCAGAATCTCATAAGCATGGCCGTAATCGATTAACACTACCCAGGCGACTGGGGTCATCCCAGTCGTCAGAATTTCAAATAGAACACGGCGAGTGGAGTAGACAAATACACGCACCGTGTGCAAAAAAAGAATAACTTAGATTAATTAAATGGAAATATAGGTAAACTAGGCCATCATAAAATACTTTAAATCCTATTTTGCTGTAGTTTTATCGGTTATTTAAAAAAAAAATAAAAAATTGTCCACCTGAGCGCGGAGAAGCGTATTCGATTATTCTACCCGAGTTTGTAGGATGTCCGCATGCGCCAATAAGTGTCTCGGGTGACCCGAGTTGATGCGAAATCCGCGCATGCGCAGAAGCAACCGGACACGGCTGAGCACGGGAACAAGCTGAAACCGCCACAACGGGGGCTATTTTCAAGGCGCCTTTTGTCTCCTGTCTGAAAAGGGAGACGCCTCGAAGACCTGAACGGAAATAAGCCAAAAAGCATCGCCGAGATGTCTCGGGGACGGACCCTGAACGCGGTCTTAGATTCCCGATTCCTTCCTCTATTTACGAGGCTGCGGGGAGTACCCTCTGCCAACACTAATGTTATCGGTGGGTCATGCAGCCGCAGGAAGGAACTAGCGGGTCTTGGGGAGGGACCGGGAACCAGCTCTCTCGTAGATACCAGGTAGCACCACCGTCCACTTTTTTTTCCCGGGTTAAATGGGTGTATTTTCCCCGAATCGCAGCAGACGACATTTGAGCATCGAGAGTTGGGTGGCAGATTTCTGGCGCGAAAGTGTGAAAGGCACCTACCTATATAATAGTGCAAGGATTTGAATTTTGTTCTGTTTAGTAAATCACATTAGGGCAAACATCTGCTTGTTCTTCTTGTTCTTCTTGTTCTTCATCTTGTTCTTTTTCTCTTTGTGTTTCTTTAGGTTTTTTTTGTTCATTCTCATCAATATATTATTTTCACTGTTGTGTATCATATATACAGTATAACCCCGTTAAACCAAACTTGAAGGGAGCCTAGAAATTTGTTTGGATTAACCGATCATGGGTTTAATATAACATGTTGCCATCAGAGTGATATTTTGATATATATTATGTCAGGCCACTAGTTTTATGCCAGTTGACTAAACATAGACAGACAGGTGTGGATAGGGTGATTGCATCATGGAACCTATGTTGTGTAATGGTTAGCACGCTAGTCCCAATTGTTGCCATCACAGTGATATTTTTATATATATTATATGTCAGGCAACTAGTATTATGCCAGTTGGGCAAGAAGTATGCAGGTATTGCAGGTATAGCGGTACCTCAGGGAGTTTGACGCCCCTGCCTTGCAGAGTTGTAAACCACTGCCTTGTGGTACAGGTCCTTGACAGAACCGAAGGCTAAGGGAGCAAACCCTAAACAGAAAACCATGTCACTGTGGCAGCATTAAGGGCGGTTGATGTATGGAACTCCCAACATCTCCCGACCAGCCACTGCAGGGACAAATAGTTTTGCGCCTGTCTTGACATGTTCTTGCCGGTGTGAAACCTCTATTTGCTCCCCGAGAGAGTGCCGCTGGTAACTTGCAAAAGCCAGCAGCACTTCAACACTTTTGCAGGCAGCTTTCATGAAATGTACAACCGCACAAAACACCATACCAGCTCGGTCGTCGCCCAGGTTACCAAGGACCGCGCTGCTCGAGCTCATCTTCCGTCGACAGCGGAAAATCAGCTAGGAGGAACAGGAACACAACGCAACACAAGACGGACGCAACTCTCACAGCAGAAAGCTAAATGGAGAACGGCAGTCAAGTAATGAAAGCCGTCTTTGTCACATCGCGACCGACAGCATGATGATGATGATGATGGGCAAGAAGTGTTGATTCCCTCCCATACCCCCCTATCAGATTAGTAATTAACAAAACATTAATTAAAAAAATGTTAAACCCCCAAAAACCTGTGGTCACTCAGTGTAGCCTCGCCTTGAGGTGCGGTGGTTTTAACCGCCTGCATACCCTCAGTTCGGTCTCTTCACCCAGCTCGCCGTCACACATGTGGGAGTTACCTGTGTAGAACGCTGCTGCTGCTGATGATGATGATGGCGGCGAGTGGTGGTGAAATACAGCGCGGTGTGATGGATGGTGCTGTCAGAGTGGTGTAAATACCGTAGCAGCCGGTGTCTGCCTTCGAACGCAGCCGGTGTCCGCCTTCGAACTCAGCCAGCCGACACCGGCCTGACCGAGCCGCACTAGCAGGGGCTGGCGCGTTTCAAAAAGCCAATCAGGATTGCAATCCAGCAGGCATGCTGTGACTTTGGTTGTTGCTGGTTTTCCGTCCTGATATGACCTTCGATGTTGCCAGGAGATAAAACTCCAACAACCAACCATGTTGTTGGTTTTGTTTTTAGTTCTTGACTTTGTTTATGTTTGCCAGGGTTGATGCCTGCTACCCTGAATGTTCCTAATAGAAGCTGGTGTTCTCTGAAGTAAATCATTTCTTGACAATTTTTCTTTAATCAATTTTCCTGATGGCTTTTGTGTCGTTAATGTTTCTGTACAATTTCTTCTTTTTTAATATAATCAGTTCTCCTGAGGGTTTTTGTGGGGTTTTCAACCAAAATTAAAATGAATTTCGCTAAGAAATTATATGAGGGGTTTCTGTTTTAGTTGGGTTTTTTTTTTCCCCAATAGCCGATGTCTACTTTTTGTGCTGGGGGGGGGGGGGTCCTTAAACAAACAAATTAGTATTTATTTTTCAACAACAAAATCAAATAAATGTCCCCAAGAAATTATATGAGGGGTTTTATGGAGGTTTTCGTTTCTTTTTCAGCCAAAAATCCAATAAATTTCCTTAAATCAAATAAGGGGTTTTATGATATATATTTATGATGTGGACTAAATTGTTGCTGCCTTAATCTTTGACCTCACCATGCCGGCATGACAACTTGATGTGATGTGTCCAATGGAGTTGAAATGGCATTCAATAACCTAGCCACTGAACGGGGTGTCTGAGTCCCTAAGAGCGCTGGTACCATGCAGGAGGTAGTGAGTTTGAATCCTGACCGAGTCAAACCAATGAGGTACATAATTAATACTTCTTGCTACCTAGCCTGGTGCTTGGCATTGCTAGGATAGGGCAAGGACTGGTTAGCTCAGTTTCAGGATAATGTAAATGAGTGGGATATCAAGTCATTGTGCTAGCAGTTCGGTCTCCCAGTGTGGTACCAGTATAAAGTCGCCATGAGTGCGCACTGTCACAAGTCGACACCCATTCTGATGGCTATGACCTCAGATGTTGCTAGCATGTAAAGCACAAACAAACAAACAGTAACTCAGCTTAAGCCAAACACAACCAATGTTTCTAGGATTGGTTGGTTGTTTGAGTTTGACGTCCTGGCAACATCTAAGGTGTATCAGGACGGGTACCGACTTGTGACAGTGCACACTTGTGGTGACTTCATAGTGATGCTCCACTGGGAGACCAGGCCACCATGACTTGATAGCCCACTCAGTGACATTATCCTGACATTGAGCCAACCAGTCCTTGCCCTATCCTAATAATACCAAACACCTGGCTAGGAAGCGACCCGTATACATTTTGAAGTCATTAATTTGACTGGAGCAGGGTTCGAACCTGAGGGTTCGAATCTCATGATCTACCAAAACGGGAGACGGATGCTCAACTCATTCGGCCATCCCTTGTGGTATGTTTCTAGGAAGTTGGGCGATTAAATCTAGAGTAATTAATAAATAACCCAGCAACATTGCAAGCCGTGTATTCTGTCAGAAATGTAGAAGCCCTTCATCCAATCATCTGTCAGCGTCTGGTGGTATTCATTTTCATAACTGGTGTCTTGACAGCGAGTTACCGCCCCCGATTATTCACCGTCCCGACTCCTGAAGCAACGCGCGCCGGTCACGTGACTGTGCGCCGCCAGCGTCTCTGCACTGGCTGACTGCTCTTACCTGGTTGACCTAGTGCTCTTGACTGTCCTTGAATTGTAGAGGGGGTTGTGGGTGTTGATGGAGAGCTAGTGTAGCCCGCATGCAACCACAGTCACCATTCTAAGTGGGTGTGCTGGCTTGTGTTTATTATTATTATTATTATTATTATTATTATTATCCTTTGGCTTTGTTGGGGATCACTTTCTGTAATTTTTTTAGATTCGGTTTATTTCGTATTTTTTGTGGGTTTTTTTTTTATAGATCCGGCTTATTTCGTGTTTGTTGTTGTTTTTGTTCAAATATTTTGGCTGGATTCTGTGTTGTGCTTAGCACTAAATGGACGTCGCTGTTGTTCGGAAATGGTTCTTTTTGAGACGGACAAGTTGTCCCGGTGGTTCAGCCGGGCAGGTAAGTTGTCTAAGCAGTCGTGTGGTAGACAAGTTAATATGGGCACTTCCTGTGCGTCGGAAAAGTAATTATGTCCATTCCGCCCCCATTAGCCAAGTATCTTTTGATGTGCCTGCCCCCTTACCTTTCTCCTCTCCCCGGTTTCGATCTTCTTTCTTCATTCGCCGCCTTCTCTTCTTCCGCATCCTCATCCTCCCGTTCCTCCTGTTCCTCCTGTTCTCCAGCTTTTCTCCGCCTCTTCCCCCTCCCTTTTATTTTTTTCTCCTCGTCTCTCCGCTCTCCTTCTCTCGTTCTCCTTTTCCTTTCCTCCTCCATACTACTACCCCTCCTTCTCTTCCTCTTCATCTCTTCTCAATCCGTATCCTCCCCCCCCCCCCCAAGTTCTTCTCCTCCCGTCCCGTCCCGTCCCATCCCCTCCCCTCCTCCCTCCTCCGTCCTCCGCCTTCCTTCTCCCGTTCCTCGCCCTTCTCCTCCTCCTATAACACTTCCACCCTTCCTCCTCTTCTTCCTCCTCCTTCACCTCTTCCTCCTCCTCCACCTCCCCCTCAACCCCACTCCTCTCCCCTTCTCTCACTCTCATCCCTCTCCCCTCCTCCTCCCCTCCTCCCCCTCCTCATCCCTCTTCCCCTCCTCCCTCTCCCTCCCAGATCTTCCTTCCTCTCCTCCCTCCCTTCCACCCTCCTTCTCCAATCGCCCCCCCCCCTCTCCTCCTGTCCCCCTCCCCCATTCCCCCTCCTCCCCCTCCTCCACCTTACTTCACCCATCCCCTCCTCTTGTCTTCTCCTCCACCCTCCCCCGCCCCTCGTCCTTCGCCTCCCTCCTCTACCCTCATCATCCCCCTCCTCCCCCCTCCCCTCCGCCTCTCGCCTCCCCTCCCCTCCCCCCTCCTCCCCTCCCCCTCTCCTCCCCTCCCCCTGCCACCCGTCCAGCAGCCCCATGCACAATCCCGCCTTCCCTATTTCTACACCTTACCACGGCTTCAGTTCATTTTCCTGCCTATCTGTTCGTGGCGCTTGGCGCCGATCGGCTATCAGCTGTGTGTGTGTGTGTGGCGGGGGGGAGGGGGGGGGGGCTCTCCCCAATGCTAACCGAACAGGGAGGAGAGCCAGGCGGGCCTTTGATGTGGGGTTATTTGAGGCGTGCATGGTGGGGAGTGGCAGCGGCCTGTGTCTATATCGGTGCAGGGTGACGTTCGATTGATACGCCCGGCCACGGCATAATGCGCATGCGTCAGTGACGTGGGGTAGATAACGACGGGCACCTGCCGGAGTCAGCGTCCGGTAGTCACACTCTCCGGGCGGATGTTTGAGTCAAGGTTGTCCAGCGGTTGGACCTGACCGGAAATAAAGGTGTAACTCGCAACCAATGCATAATGCGAGTTCGTTGGTTGTTGGGGTTTTACGTCCTGGCAACATCTAAGGTCATCAGGATGGGTACCGACTTGTGACAGTGTGCATGGATGGCAACTTTGTACTGGCCAGCCTGCCAGCACCATGACCTGATGTCCCACTCAGTCACATTATCCTGAAACTGAGCCAACCAGTCTTTGCGCTATCTTAATAGCGCCTGACTAAGAAGCGATAAGTAACAATTTTTATGTCATCGGTTTGACTCGACCAGGGTTCGAACGCGTGGGTTCGAATCCTAGGATCTACCAAAGCAGGAGACGGACGCTCAACTCATTCGAGCCAACCCTAGGATCTACCAAAGCAGGAGACGGACGCTCAACTCATTCGGCCCTCCGGTTTAGTCCATTCTGGGAATATGGGGAGGGGGGAGGTCGCCTTTGAGGAATGACGTCATGACAATGGAAGATATATTCCGTACATTTTGTTTGGTTTTGACCTATGTTGCTGAGAGAAAAGATAAATAAGAGAGAAGACCGAATCAGTAGGCAGTGGGATTCATTCGAATCCTGGTCGAGTCAAACCAATGACTTAAAATATGATAATTGTTGCTATCTAGCCTGGCTCAGTGCCTCGGTGCTGACAAGAAACATTGTTTACTGAATATCTTTCTCTTTTTTTTTTTACTAAAAACACACGAAACAGCCTTGCGCCTGGTGACAAGCCATCATATAAAACATTTGTTAGTAATGTGCTATGCAACGAATGCCTGCTGGTATGCACTGGTTAAGCCCCAGTCACACCTCCCCGGATCAGTGGCCGGATGAGCCCCGGACCGTGGTCCGTGGCGATCCGGTGTGATCCATGGCTCATCCGTGGCTGGTCCTTGGTGATCCATGGCTGGTCAGGCCTCGTCTGGGGTCTGCCCCGGATGTTTTAAAATGTTTAAAACATCCAGGGCAGTCCAGGGCATTTTGCAATCCGGGCTTGATCCGGGAGTAATCCGGGGGTAGTCCAGGGGGGGACCGGGAGTAGTCCGTGCCATGTCCGGGCCAGCCCAGATGAGCCACGGTTTAACCCCGACGTAGCCATGGACCACTCCCGGACTGCATGGATAAGACCCGGATGACCATGGATTAACCACGGATGACCACTTATTACTCAAAGACTACCCCAGGATGAGTCATACATTTCAGGCTATCATCCAGGGGTTGTCCGGGGGATGTCCAGGGCTAATCCGGGTTGACTGGGGCTCATCCGGGTTGATCTGGGCTTGTAGTCCGTGGCTCGCCCGGGTACATGTGACCGTGAGGCCAAAAACGACCAAAATAGCGATTTTATCCGGGGCTGTCCGGGACAGTCCGGGCGATTGGTCCGGGGGTGGTCCAGCTAAAAATCTGGGTCTCGTCCAGGTAGGTGTGACTGGGGATTTAAGTGTTGACGTATTCTGGTGGTGTCCATGCGAACTATTGTCAGTGTGTGTCTCTGTGCTTTAGGCACATCCATTGTCGTAGCTAACAGGCATTGTTGGATAGAATGAATTGGTTAAAATGTTGTTAGTCATCTTTCTGTGGGAACATTGATTCACTGAATAGGTTCCTTTCTACTTTCCTGTATCCATATATCCGTATTCATCTCGGTCCACGTATATAGCTAGTTATGGTAATTCTACATGTAAATTATAAAAAGTTCCCTCCCCATATCTGACCTGACCTGACCTGACCTGCCCTGCCCTGACCTGACCTCCCTTCTCCCCTTCCATCTATCCTTCTCCTCTCCCTCCCCCTCCCCTATCCCTTCCTCTCCCTTCCTCTCCCTTCCTCTCCCTTCCTCTCCCTTCCTCTCCCTTCTCCCCTCCCCTCCCCTCCTCTCCTCTCCTCTCCTCTCCTCTCCTCTCCTCTCCTCTCCTCTCCTCTCCTCTCCTCTCCTCTCCTCTCCTCTCCTCTCCTCTCCTCTCCCCCCCCCCCCCACTCCTTCCCCCCCTTCCCTCCCTTCCCCTTCCCCCCCTTCCCTCCCCTCCCCTTCCCCTCCCCTTCCCTTCCCCTTCCCTCCCCTTCCCTACCCTCCCCTCCTCTCCCCTCAACTCCCCTCAACTCCTCCTCTCCTCTCTCTCCCTCCTTCTCCTCTCCTCTCCCTCCAACCAGACGGGTTGGCCGAATGAGTAAGCGTCCGTCTCCTGTTTTGGGAGATCGGAGATCCGAACCCATGAGTTTCATGGTTCGAATCCTGGTCAAGTCAAACAATGACTTAAAAATGTTACTTGTCACTTTCTAGCCTGCACTCGCATTGTACCCTCCCCTCCCCTCCCCTCCCCTCCCTCCCCCTCCCCTCCCCCCCCCTCCCCCCCACCCCCCCCCCCCCCCCCCCCCCCCCCCCCCCCCCCCCCACCCCCCCACCCCCACCCACCCCCCCCCACCAACACACCCCCCCCCCCCCCCCAAAACCACCCCAACCAAAAACACACCCACAACCCCCCACACAAACCCCCAAATGTGGCTGTCACACTAGGACGACAAGCGGCGACGACAGCCCTGCGACAGCGACTACCGGTCTGTCGTCGATTGTCGTTGATTGTCGCGCAGGTGTCGCGCGACACCTCCGCGACACCTCCAGTTTCTCGACTGTCGCCGGGTTGTCGTGGGTGTTTTGGACATGTTGAAAAACTTCGACGACAGGCGATGACAGCCGATGTTGCGGCACTGTCGCGGCACTGTCGCGGCACTGCCACGGCACTGTCGCCGCGCTGTCGTCATCTACTAATCAAAGAGTCGGAGGTGTCTACCGCGGTATTTTACCCTTCGCGGGCTACTTTCCGGGTGTGTCTCTGTGTGTCTGTGTCTATGTGTGTCTATGTGTGTGTCTGTGTGTGTGTGTCTGTCTGTGTCTCTGTGTGTGTCTGTGTCTCTGTGTGTGTCTGTGTGTGTGTGTCTGTGTCTGTGTGTGTGTCTGTGTGTGTGTGTGTCTGTGTCTGTGTGTGCCTCACTCTCAGTCTGACTCTGACTCTGACTCTCAGTCTGACTCTCACTCTCAGTCTCAGTCTGACTCTCACTCTCAGTCTCAGTCTGACTCTCACTCTCAGTCTGACTCTCACTCTCAGTCTGACTCTCAGTCTCACTCTCACTCTCAGTCTGACTCTCAGTCTGACTCTGACTTTCACTCTCACTCTCAGTCTGACTCACTCTCAGTCTGACTCTCACTCTCAGAGACACAGAAACACAGAGACACACACACAGACACACACAGAGACACACACACAGACACAGACACACACATAGAGACACACAGAGACAGAGTCACACACACACAGATACACACACAGAGAAACAGAGAGACACACACACAGACACACACAGACACAGAGACAGACACACACATAGAGACACACATAGACACACACAGAGACACAGACACACACATAGAGACACACAGAGACAGACACACACACACAGATACACACACAGAGACACACACACAGAAACACAGAGACACACACAGACACAGAGACACAGACACACACATAGAGACACACACAGAGTCACACACACAGAGACACACACAGAGACACACACAGAGACACAGACACACATATAGAGACACACACAGAGACACAGTCACACACACACAGACACAGACACTGTCGTCCCGTTTGTCGTCCGGATGTCGTCCGATTGTCATCCAACTTAGCCCGAATTTGCATATGTCGTCGTGATTTCACAAAATCCCAGTCGCCGGGCTGTCGTCATCCCCTTGTCGTCGTAGTGTGACAGCAGCATTAAACAATAATCACTGAGAAACATTGGCGGGCGTTTTTCTCTCATGTTATTCGGAACGGGGAGTTGTTTATAATTTCCTCCTGCACAAGTGAGGATTGGTGCATCCGGTAGGAAGGGAGGGGCGGGGGGGGGGGGTGTCAGTCATGTACAACTAACAATATAACATGAACCACTGTCATGTTGATGTGTACTACTTTTGAGGGGGAGGGGCAGGCGAGTCTGGAAAAGTAGTACCTCATTTACTACCATGAAAATGTTGAAAATGTTGAATTACCACCTTCCTAGAAGCAGGAATCCTTTTGTATAACCCACTGGCCTATCCTCACTGTTTACATAGGCAGCATGATTGATTATACAGACAATACAGCTTGGGTTTAGCCATTCCCTAGATAGACCCAACCCTTTTGTTTTGAATAACACTGAGGGTTGTTATTGGTGTGGACCCCATTCGACAAATTGTTGCGCACTCAAGGGCATTGATGTGGTAAATTCTTTGCTGCTTTTGATCCTGGTCCAGGACGGTGAGTTTGAACCGAAGACCTTCAGAGCGGTGTAGTCAGTTCAAAGGTGCTTGGTGGTTGCACCTTGAGGGAATAGGTACTTTCTTGTCTAGGGAGTAAATAGCACGTGAGACCGCTTTACAAGTGTAAACTGGCACGGTGGCCGAATGGGTAGAACTCAAGCCTCACATGTGGGAGATAGGAAGGTTGGTCGAGTCAAACCAATAACTTATCAAATTGATTCTTATCGCTACCTAGCCAGGCGCTCGGCATTAATAGGATAGGACAAGAGCTGGTTTTTGATCTACAGAGATCATGTTGGCATACAGTATCAGAGTCATGGTGCCAGCACCCTGGTCTCCCAGTAGGGCAGTACTATGAAGTCACCATGTGTGTACACTGTCACAAGTCAGTACCCGTCCTGATTTGACCTTAGAAGTTGCTAGGACGTAAAATAATAAACTAACAAACTTTCTCGTCTAGGGAGTAAATAGCATTTGAGACCGCTCTACAAGTTTAAAGCGTGAACAAATGTTAGAATTCCTGAGGACAGCTGGACTGTATCACATCTTGTAACTGTTGTTACCTGTGCCTTCTGGCATAAATTTCATTATCTTTTAACACATGTTCATTTCTTGAAAGAAAAAAAACAAAGACAGGATGAATTCTGCCCGCCTTCCACTGTGAATATGTCCCTCGATGTGCGATGCAGCGTAACGATCACCATTAATCAATAAATCGATCAATCATCTCAGGAACTACCCTTGCTGTATCTATCTACCTTGTAGGGGACATATGGGAAAACAGTGGAGGAGAAGGTAGTGGGTGGGTGGGGGTGGCGGGATGCTTTGGTGGGTTTGGGAATGAATGCCAACGCCATCCAGGTTCCCTTGTTGTCCGCCAGGATGGGGAAGTAGGGTGCTGGTAGATGATGTAATACACATGTTGGCGTTGCTGCGCACCACTCAGCGGGTACCAGTGGTACTAACAGTTTACGCTCCGTTTATCACTAATTTACTGTTTTGAGACAACATTCCCAGTCTGTCTGCATGCAGTGTGTCAGTTCAGAGGTCGTTGACCCAATAAGGTGAGGGGGGGGGGTACCTGCATTAATGATGCATCTTCACATTGGGAAGCCATCTGTACTAATGCATTCCATCAGTGGGACACCACATGTACCAATGCATCTCCATAGCAGGATCTCACCTGTACTAATGCATTCCATCAGTGGGATGCCACCTACACTAATGCATTCCATCAGTGGGACGCCACCTATACTAATGCATTCCATCAGTGGGATGCCCCCTATACTAATGCATTCCATCAGTGGGATGCCACCTACACTAATGCATTCCATCAGTGGGACACCACCTATACTAATGCATTCCATCAGTGGGACGCCACCTATACTAATGCATTCCATCAGTGGGATGCCACATATACTAATGCATTCCATCAGTGGAATGCCACCTATACTAATGCATTCCATCAGTGGGATGCCACTTATACTAATTCATTCCATCAGTGTGATGCCAGATGTACTAATGCATTCCAACAACAGGATGCTACTTGTACTAGTGTATTCCGTCAGTGGACTTGTTTTTTTGTTTTTTTAAACGACCCCCCCTCCCAACACAAAAAGTAAACAACATCTATTGGAAGGTCCCATCAGTGGACGTGGACTGCCACCTTTACTAAAGCATCCCATCAGTGGAATGCCACCTTTACTAAGGCATACCATCAGTGGAATGCCACCTTTACTAAAGCATTCCATCAGTGGGACGCCACCTGTATTAATGCATTCTATTAGTGAGACACCACCTGTATTAATGCATTCCATCAGTGGGATGCCACATGTACTAAAGCATTCCATCAGTAGGATGCCACATGAACCAATGCATTCCATCAGTGGGACGCCACCTGTATTAATGCATTCTATTAGTGAGACACCACCTGTATTAATGCATTCCATCAGTGAGACACCACCTGTATTAATGCATTCCATTAGTGAGACACCACATGTATTAATGCATTCCATCAGTGGGATGCCACATGTACTAAAACATTCCACCAGTAGGATGCCACATGAACCAATGCATTCCATCAGTGGGATGCCACATGTACTAATGCATTCCATCAGTAGGATGCCATATGGACCAATGCATTCCATCAATGAGACACCACCTGTATCACAGTTGCTGTTTATTTCAACGCTCGTCAAAGAAGCGTTCACATGGTTCAAGCATGTGCCACAAATATCAACTATCGAGTGTGTCTTGTGTTTGCACATATACATATCTTGGTGGCATCTCGTGTTTATGTATCATGTGTTTTTATGTGTGTATGTTGTGTGTATTTTGTACTTCGCATTGCATGTCCACATGTGTGCATCTAATTTGTATGTGTATCTATCGTGTGTGTATTTTGTACATTGTGGTTGTATGTGCCGTTATTGTGTGTTTGTGTATGTGATGTTTGTATGTCCATACCTTCTGTATATCTTGTGTCCTGCGTTTGAGTATGTACATATGTTGTGGGGGTATTTTATGTTTGCGTATCTTGTGGTTGCACATCTTGTTTGTGTATCTTATGATTGTATGTATGCACCATGTTTGTATCATGTGGCTTGTATTTGCATATATGCACATCTTGAATGTGTATTGTGTATAAATTTGCATATCTTGTTTGTGTTTCTTGTGTTGATATAACTTGTTGGTGTATCCTGTGTTTTCATATATTGGGTTTGCCTAGTTTGTGTTTTATGTGAGGAGTTTAGGCGCAAAACTCTGTACACGCCAATCCAAAAATTTAATTAAAATGTCTATGTGAAGGTAATTTTAATTCGTGCTAATTCCACTTTTCTTGTGATGAATTGATTATGGAGCCATGAAGAAAAAGATAGGAATGTAAAAAGAACTTTTTGAAGGTTTGATCCAAATGTTTATCTTAATTTTGGGCTTGGCATTCACGAGGTTTTGCGCCTGAACTCCTCATACTCAAATCTTGTGTGTATCATGAGTTCCGGTTTGGCATCTTGTGTGTGTTGTGTATTTGTGTATCTTGTCAATGTATCTTCTGTTTGTGTATCTTCTGTTTGTGTATCTTGTGTTTGTGTGTTGTGTTTGCGGAACTTGTGTTTCCATAGTGTAGCATATATACGGGTGTGGGTGTGCGAGTGTGTGCTGAAGGTGTTGAGTATGACTGTGTGAGTAGCCGTACTCTGTATGCTCAATATGCTGGTAGACGGTGTGGTACATTCAAAACACTAGGGTAAGCACCACAAGCAACAGGCGGGAACCAGTACAGTGGTACTGGTAGCTGGTGTGATACATTGAAAACAGTGGGATAAATACCATAAGTAACAGGCGGGAACCAGCAGCTAGGAGCCTAGTGAAAACACAGAGTGTGCGCTGGTAGCTGGTGTGATACATTGAAAACAGTGGGATAAATACCATAACAGGTGGGAACCAGCAGCTAGGAGCCTAGTGAAAACACAGAGTGTGCGCTGGTAGCTGGTGTGATACATTGAAAACAGTGGGATAAATACCATAAGTAACAGGCGGGAACCAACAGCTAGGAGCCTAGTGAAAATGGTGGTAGTTTGTGTGGTATGTTGAGAACACTGAAGTCTTTGTGTAATACAGCGCAAGTCTGCAGTCGAATGCAGGTCTTTGCTGTACAATGCAAGTATTTGTGCAATACAAAGTAAGTCTTTGTGTAATTCAATGCAGGTCTTTGTGCAATACAAAATATGTTTTTGTGTAATACAGCGAAAGTCTGCAATGCAATGTAAATCTTTGCATTACAATGCAATTCTTTGTGTAATACAATGCAAGACTGTGTAATACAATGCAATACTTTGTCTGATAGTAATACAGTATAAAGGCCCTCTCACACTACGACGTAATGACGTCAGCATAGGGAGAACGTGAAAAACGTCGAACTTCTCGGCGTAGTATGCAAATTTGGGCACAAGTTGAACGTGGATGCAGCGTAGTTGACGAGAGCGTAACGTCGGTAAAGTGTAGTGATAGCGTTATTCAACGAGAGAGAACAACATAATTACGCTCACGGAAGGTTATGAACGTTATTCCATCACCAGAACTATGTTGCTTTACTTTATATGACCTTACATACGTCATGACACGGTGGTGAAATGCTGAACATACGTTGGACATACGTTCGGCGTACATTCTCCTGACGTTCTCCTGACATTCCCATTACGCCATGTGGACATTTCCACCGGCTTTGATGCGCGAAAAGGAAGAAAGCAAGGCGGGGATGGAAGAAAGGCGTGTTTATTGCACGCCTCAGCGGAAAGTTACAAGTACATACAAAGAATGAAATATATGCACAGTGGTAAGTGTAGGTACATAGAAATAAAGAGATATATGCACAGTGGTAAATAGAAAAATAGACATGGTATCAAGAATAATGAGGGGCTCCCAGGAAGGAGCAGAGAGGCTCATAAGGAGCAGGAGAGAGTCAATAAGTCCGGTGGTCAGGTTAATTGTCAGTGGAGTGAGGGGGTGCCGAGGAGCCCTCCACCCTCCGGAGTGAGTAGGTAAAGGAGTGTAGGGTGGGTGGGCGGAGGAAAAAGTGGAGAGTCGCGGAGGACGGCAGGAAGGTGAGTGCCTGAGGAGAGCCGGCGGGCGGCCTTATAAGGGAGGAAGGGGGGCGACAGGCGGTGAGGTGCGAATGCTGGCGGCCCGGGGGAGGGTGAGATGTGGCGAGCAGCAGGCGTCGGGTGAGGCGTGAGCACCAGAACAAAGAAGGTGGCAGGAAGGAGGGGGGGGGCGAGCCGGGGCTCGGCCGAGGTGAGTAGGCAGCGCCACAACGGCGGGGGAGGGTCTCT
>JASIRB010002739.1:0-65183 GCA_030323885.1 Branchipolynoe longqiensis
GGTGTAGGAGGGCGAATGTTTGTGTTGTGAGTGGTGTTTGTGTGGGGTAGGAGGGGGAATGTTTGTGTGGTGATGTGTGAGAACTGTGGGGTAGGAGGGGGAATGCTTGTGTTGTGAGTGGTGTTTGTGTGGGGTAGGAGGGGGAATGTTTGTGTTGTGAGTGGTGTTTGTGTGGTGTAGGAGGGCGAATGTTTGTGTTGTGAGTGGTGTTTGTGTGGGGTAGGAGGGGGAATGTTTGTGTGGTGATGTGTGAGTAGTGTGGGGTAGGAGGGTGAATGTTTGTGTTGTGAGTGGTGTTTGTGTGGGGTAGGAGGGGGAATGCTTGTGTTGTGAGTGGTGTTTGTGTGGGGTAGGAGGGCGAATGTTTGTGTTGTGAGTGGTGTTTGTGTGGGGTAGGAGGGCGAATGTTTGTGTTGTGAGTGGTGTTTGTGTGGGGTAGGAGGGGGAATGTGTGTGGAGTTTATGTGGTGTGTAGAAGGAGGGGGAAGTTCGGTTGTGAGTGGTGTTTGTGTGGTATGGAGCAAGAGGGAGAATGTGTGTGCGGTAGTGTTTGTGTGGAGTTGGGTGTGATGGGGAATGTTTGTGTTGTCAGTGGTGTTTGTGGGGTTTTGGGCAGGATGGGGAATGTTTGTGGTGTTTGTGTGGTGTGGGGGCAGGAGGGGAATGTTTGTGTTGTGAGTGGTGTTTGTGTGGGGTAGGAGGGGAATATTTGTGTTGTGAGTGGTGTTTGTGTGGTGTGGAGCAGGAGGGGGATGTTTGTGTTGTGAGTGGTGTTTTTTTGGGGTATGATGGGAATGTTTGTGTTGTGAGCGGTGTTTGTTTGGTGTATCGGGGGGAATGTTTGTGTTGTGAGGGGTGTTTGTGTGGTGTGGAACAGGAGGTGAATGTTTGTGTGGTAGTGTTAGTGTGGTGTGGGGCAGGAGGGAGAATGTTAAAGAGTCGGTCCCGAGGTCGGTCGATTTAGAGAGGTTTTACTGTGTATCCTTACTCAGCAAGAACCTGAACTATCCTGTCGTTTTAGATTAGTTAGATTCCCGTGTAGAAAATAAAAAATTTGCACTTCTCTTTGCATGAATGGATTTGATTCATATGAATCGTGTATTCCTCACCACCGTAACAGCTGACTTGACTTCATGCATTATATATGTTGTTTTGGAGTAAATTAACACAGTTGGCGTCTTTGTAATACAATAACTCCCACCAATATGTAGTCCTGCATCTTGCACAGGGCTGCTAAACAGCCCATCAGAAAAAGTGTTGGACGGTTGGGTTATGGAAATAACCACCTGATTTTGCGATCTAATATGCTACATATATTGTTCAAATACTTATCTATTGTAGCCCACTACTTCTGGCGTGAATAATTTGTTAAATTATGTAGATTAAATCACTTTCAAAGTCGAATCGAGAGCAGTCAGTGGCCGCCATATTTTTTTTTTATACATTAGTTGTTTAAGCAGGGGAAATTTCAGTCGCAGTCATTCCAATGCTCCTTGCCCTATCCTAATAATGCCGAGCGCCTGGCTAGGAAGCGACAAGTATCAATTTTTAAGCCATTGGTTTGACTCGACTAGGATTCGAACCCACGATCTACCACACGGGAGACGGACGCTCTAACTCATTTGGACATCCCGTCTGGTTTGCTCTTTTCATTCACTCCGAGTTGCTCGGCTGTACACCAATATAGATCAAACATTTGGAAAGGGAACAAGGACCTCCATGGCTTGTTTATATTATAGTTCATTTATATAGAGGCAGTTTTTGCTCGGATAAAGGCTGGGTTGTCATTCACCCCTACTTTGGATCATCTAACCAACATGGAACCCGTCTGAACCAGACGGGATGGCCGAATGAGTTAGAGCGTCCGTCTCCCGTGTTGGTAGACCATGGGATCGTGGGTTCGAACCATGGTCGAGTCAAACCAATGACTTAAAAATGTATACTTGTTGCTTCCTAACCAGGCGCTCGGGATTATTAGGATAGGGCAAGGACTGGTTGGCTCAGTGTCAGGATAATGTGACTGAGTGGGATATCAGGTGATTGTGCTGGCGGCCTGGTGTCCCAGTGGGGCAGCACTATAAAGTTGCCATGAGCAGAAGTTGATACCCACCTGATATGACCTTAGATGTTGCTAGGACGTAAAACAACAACAAACAAATCTAACCAACATGGAGATCCTCTCCCCTCCTCATACGACTTATAAGTTATATGCACGTTTCGCCATATGCACCACATTGTTTGACTTGTGGCAGTGTGTACACTCTTGTCAAATTTTTAGTGCTGACCCACTGGGGCACCAGGCCGCCAGCACCATCACCCGATTTTACACTGAGTCACATTATCCTGATACTGAGCCAACGAGCCTCGATTTTTACGCCGCTATTGTAAAACTTGTCGCGGTAAATGCCATGTTAAGTGTTGTTGTGATGAGTATTTATCAAGGCGGTTGTTTAACTTGGTGAATGATAAACAATACAATGTAACTAAATGTTCAATAACATCATGTTATCACTTTTTATTTAGTTAATTATAGGATAAACTAAAACATATGTTGACGAGAAAATATGGAAAAACTAGCTTCTTGTGGTGATTTCAAATGCGAAGCGAAAAACCCTTGAAAACCCTTTACAATTTAAAAAAAACTTGTGTATGAATGTTCCCAAATCCCTTGAAACCCTTGAATTTCGTTTTCAAATGATTGTCTGAACTTACGATTGATTCGGCACCGCATCCGGTCCCTCTGGTGTCGACGTGGTATGAAATGATGATTGCCTCCCATACCGTCACTTGTTATCTAACTGACCCTGTATGCCTTCTCGCCTCGTTGCAGGCAACATCGGACTCCCAGCGAACATGCAGTCGCAGATGCAGCATAACATACAGCAAGGAATGCCCCAGGGGATTCCCCAAGGCATGCAGCAGGGCATGCCACCCGGCATGCAGCAGGGCATGTCACAGAATATGCCCTCCGCCATGCAGCAAGGCATGCCTCAGGGTATGCCCCCGGGCCATCACCAAGTCATCCATCAGCAGGGAATTCCCCAGCAGGGAATCCCCCAGCAGGGAATCCCTCAACAGGGAATCCCTCAACAGGGAATCCCTCAGCAGGGGATGCCCGGCCAGCAGGGAATGCCTGCCCAGCAGGGGATGGCTCAGGGCATGAACCAGGTGATACCACCAAGCATTGCGTCAACCATGGTGCAAGTGATTTTCTTTCTGCTGTGAGCGCCCCCCCCCCTCTAATTGAAGCTACCCAGCACTGCTGTGACCCCCCCCCCCCTCCCGACCCTAATTGAAGCTACCCAGCACTGCTCTGACCCCCCCCCCCTCTTATTGAAGCTACCCAGCACTTCTGTGAACCCCCCCGTCCTAATTGAAGCTACCCAGCACCCCTCCCCCACCTACCACCTTCCACTCCTAATGGCACTATCCCCCCAACTATCACGGCCTTGAAATCTTTTAATTCCTTGAAAATGTAGTAATTTTTTTAGTTGCCAAGTTAAAGAGCCGCGGGAAATTCAGCGAGAAAGAAATAGATGACCAACTGCATAAAATCAAGACACAATGATAGACAGTAATAGCATTCATCACGTTCAATTTTATAGATGGTTGCCTGATGGTTGCCGAAAATGTATACATAAATGGCCTTGATAAATGTTTGGTTTACACATTGAAAAAACCCTTTTTGTTACACCCTTGAAAGTCGTGGGGAAAGCCTTGATTTGTATATTTATATATGCACCCTGATTAATATATATATTATGTATATTATATTAAGTGTCCTGTGTTATATGGTATACATTGACCTTCAACCCTATGGATGACATTGAGCAGGTGTGAATTCTTTCCCACTGCTCTGAATTTACCCAAATTCACTTGGATTTTGTGTTTAAGAAATCAATTTAGTTAGCAATTGAAAAAAAACCACTATAGCAGTTACCTAGATACACTGCCAACTTAGCTTAAATACTAGTGTATTTATTCAAAGTGTGTTGCAGTATGGTGCTCCTGTACTATTATAATAAAACAATAATATTAATAGTAATAATAGTGATACTATTAATAATAATAATAAGAGTAATGTCGTGATAATCGTCCTAATAATAGTAATGATAATAGTAATAATAATAGTAACAATAGTAGTAATAATAGTAGTAATAATAGTGGTAGTAGTAATAATAATAATAATGCATTCTGTTGCGGCTAACCAACTAGGAGTTCCTAGTTTGGCCCAAGGCCACCAGGGCCGCGTTCAGGGTCCATCTCGGAGGTGCCTCGGAGATGTCACTGACGTCACACAAGTCTGAACTGCACAAGCAGTTTGTCGCCTCAAAAATGGCCGCACCTTAAGCGGTGGCCATGTGCAATGCAAATGCTGCGCTGTGATAGGCTGAAACTACTGGATATGGCGGCCATTTTCGAGGCGCTTTTTGTCTCCTATCTGAAAATGGAGACGTCGCCTAGACGTCGCCGCGACGCACCCTGAATGCAAATAGGCCAAAAAGCATCGCCGAGACAGACTCTGAACGTGGCCCTGGTAACCCCGCTGTGGTTCTAACGCCTTACCTCTCTGTTGCCTTGACTATTCAGGGAATGCCACAGCAAATGCAGCCTGGGATGGCAGGGATGCCTCTGCGTGCCCCCTTCCAGACCTACCAGCAGCAGCAGCAGCTCCAGGCGCAGGCGGGTGCTGGCATGCGCCCCATCATGACGCAAGGCAACATGCAGGTACCTCCCCGCCTTGCCACTAATAATTGACTGGTGGAATTAACACATGTCATATGATATTTGTTCGGGACCTTCAGGATAAAGTAATATCAGCTATGCTGCGCCATTGCACGATTGAAACTCCCTCCCCCTTCCAGATATGCAGGGGTTATTGCGCTTGTTTTTTTGCATGTTAATGTCCCCCACTTTTCACTTTAAGTATCTCCAGATTGACATCTTTAGAATAAAAGTTACTCAAAAAAATAAAGTTATGTAGATTTGAAAGATAACCCCTAAAATAGTTCTCTAAAAACACCTACCTCAAAAGCAACCATCGGGCGCGGTGGCCGAATCGGTAGAGCATGGGCTTCACGTGCGGGAGATCGGGAGTTCAGTTCTTGGTCGAGTCAAATCAATGACATAGAATTGATACTTGTCGCTTCCTAGCCTGGCCCTTGACATTAATAGGACAGGGCAAGGACTTGTTAGCTCAGTGTCAGGATAATGTCACGGAGTGTAATATCAGGTCATGTTGCGGGTGGCCTCATTTGCCAGTGGGGCAGCACTATAAAGTCAACATGAGTGCACACTGTCCCAAGTTGGTACCTGTCCTAATATGGCCTTAGATATTGCCAGGACGTAAAACTCTAACAACCAACCAACCTCAAAACCATCGTATTATGCAACTTTAGCAAAGTGCATTGGCCCAAGTGAAGGTAAAATGTATTTTTTTTCTATGACTCTTAATCAGCACGCCATGAGAGCCGATTACATAATAGCATCGCAACACCAACAACAACAACAACAACAACAGCAACAACAACAGCAACAACAGCAACATCAGCAGCAGCAGGGCATTTCCCCTGTTAGCAGCTCAGGGCCGATGACCCAAGCGTCTCAGAGCCAGCAGAACCAGTCTGTTTCGGTAAGTGGTCACTCTCAAGACACTAGCATGCTGTCAGTAAGAAGTGACACACCCACCAGTAGTCGCATTTCTAAACCGGCTTTGCACCACCATATGTATGTGTATGTCCTAGATACAGTGAAAGCCAGTTATAGCGCGATCGTTGGGGTCCATACAATGTTATCATGGAAACAGCGGGGTCGTGTTAAATTGAGGTTCCGTTTCCTGGATTACCTTTGAATTAAAGAATTCTTGGTCCGATGAATCATCGCATTAAATCTGGGCACGTTATAAGGGGGTTTCACTGTAGTTATATAATGTTTACAGTATTTTTTTTGTAATTTTATTTCTGTGTATCATGTTCAGTGTACTGTGTATATATTTCCAATGTTGTATTTCTATGCAATATTAACCCCTACCATCGGTTGACTCGGGACAATTATCTGAAACAAACACCCTTCCTCCCTTTTTTTCTTTTTTCTTGAAGATTTATACTGCCTATTATGGATAAGCCTGAATAGACTTGTTTTCACCATTATACAGTTTGTCAATAGAAAGCCCAAGCCTACACTTTTATCGACCCAAGGGATTTTTAACCTCCCACACCACATAGACATGGTATGAGAGCAACTGGCCTTTGATGACGCTGTAAGTTATCCACAGCAGTGGAAAATCCAAATTGGCAGAGGTGGGGGCATGGGGAATCGAACCACTGACCTTCAGATTAGGAGTCTGACCTAGAAAAAAGTCAGACACTCTAACTACAGAGAACACCACCCTTTTAGTACGTTTTGACGAGGGAGCACTGTACTTGTGTTTCTGTAGTAATGGTAGTAGCAGGTGGCGAGCACAGCAGTGGCGCCACCTGGTGTAATCGCCCCGACTCAAAGCTTTCAGGCTCATAGCTTCAAAATTCTCTTGAACTTTCTCATAATATGTGTATAAAGATCATTTGTACACTATGTGTATGTATGTGAGTGAGTGAGTGAGTAATTGTAAGACCTAGCGTTGAACAATCGGTCACATTAGCAATTTAGTTACAGTGCCAAACCTCTTATCCGGCTTCCAGAAATCCGGAATTACCTGAAAACCAGCTATTTTTTAAACTGGCTAGTTTTGAATATCGCGGATTGGCTGTAGTTTGCTGCCTGGACTCTTTGTTTGATATGTATGTAATACATATTTATTAATCATATTTAATGAATAGATATATTATATCTTTGCATTTCATTGTATATTTTATATTCTAAGTATATATTTTGGCTGTTTCCGGAAAGTCCAGAAATGCGGTCACTTCCGGTCCCAAGCTTGCCAGATATTTGGTCTTATTCATGTATTACAGACTTCCCAACTATTCCGATTTCCGCGGAATCTTGATCGTTCCATGAAAACACTGATCATCCATATTTGCTCACACAAAACAAGTGTTGACCCACTCATGTTTGAACGTACAAATTTTACATATGCATAATTTATATCTTAGTATTTAAAAAAAAAGGTTTTGTGAGTTTTTTCCACAGTAATGATTATTATGCATATAATAATGTGTTATCGAACTATGGAGGTAATTGTGGTAGCGCTATATTTCATAATCAACTATATACATAAGGGTCAAGGTCAGCACAGTGTATACATTAGTACCACACCATCTGATTGCTCGGACCTGGACATCTTTCCCTGATTCACTATCAAATATTTATTTGAAGGTCTAGTACAGTACCATGCATACATTAATACCTCACAATGCAGTTGCCTGACCCCAGATAGCTCTGATGGATGTACGTAATACCGCCGCTGAAAACTCTGTATAATTCTTTTCTACAAAACCATTAACAGTTTGCATAATTCAGGACTCCCCTACCCTTCCATTCAGCCGGCCATTTGGGAGGCCAGGGGACCAGTGGGAACTGAAGGGAGGAACGCTGGAGGTGATGGTTCAGTCGCCCCTTATCTGTGTCTTCTCTCACACGTTATGTATTTTCTGCAAGTCATGCTTCTTTTATCAATCTTGCAGCAAATGCAAAACCAGCAGTCCAACGGACCAGGCAGTGTCCCGGGCAGCGTTCCTTCCCCAGCTCAGCCACAAAGGTAAGTCTGGCCGTCACACTGTAATACATCGCTCCACACCACATCATACCGCGTCACCATGCTACACCACACCTCGTCACCATGCTACACCACACCGCGTCACCATGCTACACCACACCGCACATCACCATGCCACACTGCACCATGCCACACTACACCATGCCATGCTACACCACACCATGCCACACCACACTACACTGCGCCACACCAAGCCATGTCACACCACACCAACCAGACATGATGGCCAAATGAGTTGAGCGTCCGCCTCCCGTTTTGGTAGATCGTGGGATTCGAACCCACGGGTTCGGACCCTGGTTGAGTCAAACCAATGACTTGAAAATTGATACTCGTCGCCTCCTAGACAGGTGCTCAGTATTATTAGAATAGGGCAAGGACTGGTTAGCTCAGTGTCAGGATAATGTGACTGAGTCGGATATTAGGTCATGGTGCTGGTGACCTGGTCTCCCAGTGGGACAGCACTATAAAGTTGCCATGAGTGTGCAGTGTCACAAGTCGGTACCTGTCCTGATATTACCTAGGGTGTTGCCAGGACTTAAAACTCCAACAACCAACCAACTACTCCACCTCATGTATCATCCACCGTGCTATGTGTTCATGCCACATGCCACATACCACAGCGCAGCACACCACGCAATGCCACACCACATCACCATGCACCAAACGATACAACTCCTCAGTACCCCATCTCACCTCCACCTCCACCCCATGCCACACCATGTGATGCCACACCCCACCACAGCATGCCACTCTGTAGCATGTGACACCATACCACACCATGTCAATCCAAACTACATCATGCCACATTACATCAGTCCACACCACACCATACCATGCCACAGCTCACTACATCACACCGCAGCTTGCCATGCCACACCACATCACTCCACACCACACTCCCAATGCCATGCTCCACCATGTGATCCCACACCACATCATGCCATGCTATGCCACACGACACCAGGGCCGCGTTCAGGGTCCGTCTCAGAGGCGCCTCGACGACGTCTCAGCGATGCTTTTTGGTCTATTTGCGTTCAGGGTCCGTCTCAGCGACGTCTCGGCGACGCCTCCCTTTACAGATAGGAGACAAAAAGCGCCTCGAAAATGGTCGCCGCATGCAGTGGTTTCATTTCGATTGCAAATGGCCACCGCCTATGGGGGCGGCCATTTTCGAGACAAGAAACTGCCTTTGTGGTTCAGACTAGCATGGCGTCACGGGTGCCTCCGAGGCGCCTCCGAGACGGACCCTGAATGCGGCCCAGCTCCCCATAGCACACCTCCCACACCACATCGCCACTCCACACCACATCGCCACTCCACTCCACAATACATCACAGTATACTGTACTCTTACACCACACTGCAATTGTCAGCATTGCACCACACCACACCACACCACACCACACCACACCACACCACTCTACACCACTCTACACCACTCTACACCACTCTTCACTGTATCACTTTCCCTCGTGCACCGAGCGCGGTAGCCGAATGGGTCGGGCGCCTGCTTCCTGTGGTGCAATGCTCATGGGATCAATTCCGGGCCAAGTCAAACCAAAGACTTACAAAATTGATACTTGTCACTACCTACTTAGCCTGGTACTCGACATTACTAGGATAGAACAAGGACTGGTGAGCTTAGTGTCCGACTAATGCGATTTAATGGGATATCAGGGTACCAATAGAACTGTATCCTAGTGGGGCAGCACTATAACGCTGCCACCAGTGCACACTAGCACGTCCTTATCCGACCTGATGTGAACTAGGATCTAAAACCCCAATAACCCACGCATAACTTCCCATTGCTCCATTGGCTGCGAATCGATTTCAAAATGGATTTGCTGTCCTGCCAAAAAAGCACAGCAGTAGCTGCATGCTTAGATTACATGTGGAGGGTTTGACAGAAAGGGGTCCAGCATAACGCACAAAGCGCCATCTGTATGTGTAATTCGATCTAGCATTATAATTAGTTAAATACCTACGTTAAAAGGGTCCGAAATATGAATCCATCAGAATCCATATTCATACGAAAGTCTAAATATGTTGTGTGTATGTCAGTTGAAATTATTTGTTTTTCACTTCTAAATTTTGATCTTATAGAAATTGAGAAACCCGTTAATAATAACAGTGTAGCATTCATCCATAACATCATTTTAGCACACATCCAGAACATTTTAGCACACAGAACAAATTCAAACAATATTTCATTGATTACAGTTAGGCCAAAAAGATTGAGTCTTACAAGAAAAAAAGTTGAAAAAAAAACATTTAGGGTAATAATGCATGGTGTCAATATGCAAATTTTTACAATTTCACTTTAGCACAAATTCAAATAAGTATATTTTGGATACATTTTGTGGGATAGATTAAGCACTTAATAGTATTGCTAACATACTTAATACACAGTCAACCATAATTATTTGACTTATTACCCCGCACCCCCCCCCCTCCCAAAAAAAGAGCAAAATCATTAACAATGTAACATGGAAACCAAATATGTGGTTCAACAGTTTCTGAGAATGACTCATATGTGTGTCCCTGCAAAGTTGTTTGACCTTGATTCTTAAGTTGATTTGGCTTATGTGATATGATGAGAGTTACGTTTTGTAGTAAACCTATCACGGCCACACTTGTGTTAAATATTTTTTCATGTGTTTTATCCTAGAAGAGTGGCATTGAATATAGAGTTGATATTAATCCTGCATTGTTATTTTATCCCGCTCCGCGTCCATGGTTCAGCATAACATTCCTTTATGAGTTTTCTAAATCTTGAACTAAAATCGCATCGTTTAGTTAATCTGGAAATGTTGCCCCAACCCTTTATGCAGATATAGTGTAATTACAAAAAATGGAAATTGATTAAAATTATGCAGTAATATATATGCAAATTTGTTTGAACAAAATTCAGGTATTACTTCAGAGTTTATGCAAGGAGTGAAAGTGTCATGCAAAGTTGTCGTCTCTTAGGTACAAATGGTATCTATTTTGACCGTCCTTGACCCCTGAATGGTCCCCCCCCCCCACCCCCACACACACACTTAGCACATGAATCTCTCTTGTTAAGAGACACTTATATATAACTGTTCAGGTGTTAGATGTTCAGTTGACATGAGAGATGGTGGTGCTAAGCTTTCTGGCATTTACAAAACCTGAAAGTATAGTTAAGAACCGACAACTACAGATGATGAATTTAAATTTCAAAATTTACAAACAATTTAAAGTTTCATTGTCCGATGGTTTTGAGTTTCTGTCATGTTTCTGAGATAAATATATTAGATCGATCCTTATAATCTACTTTACCTTAGTTTGAAGTAACTTATATTTTAAATGGCAATTTGAAGTGCAAACATGTCAAATTAGTTTTGGCATTCATGCCAAAATTTTGACACCATAGGCTTCTGCAGTAACAGGTTCTACTTAGTATTCCCTTTAGGCTTTTATATAGAATCAAATCTAGATAATTATTTTTGTTTTGAAATTGTTATGCTTTATCGGACTATGCAGCTTTAAGGTGACATTTAAAGTTGCATAATCCGATGCTTTTGATTTTCTGCTATATAATTTGACTTTAGTTTGATGTCCCTTTTATTTTAAAGGGTTAACTTTGGGAGATATTTGAAGTGAAAACATGCCAGATTAATTTTGGTGTGCACATCAAAACAGGTTCTATTAAATTTGCTTAGTATTCCTTCTCTGCAGCAATAAATGTTTATTTAATGAGATATTAACTTGCCTATATCGATGTACATGAATAGGCTCAAATCTAGGTCTCGAAAATGTGATGTTTTCATCGGACTATGCAGCTTTAAAAGAATTACGAACTTAGGTTCGTGAAAATGGGTGTATTTAAAGTCCCTACAATTGCCCGACCCCCCCCTCACGCACCACTCCTCCTCATTTTGGTAGTGTTTGTACCTAAGTGAAAGTGATGAAACCACTGCATGACATCTTATCAGGAAAATGCTGTTTTGTGTTTTTCCCAAATTGTGATAATAGGTCTTTAACGCGGTCACCATCAAACTCCTCACTCTTTCAGCTATCCGCACAGCCAATCACCAAATATGGGGTCATACACATGGAATTAGTAAGAGTCTTACTTTTATGAAAAGAAACTGTTACTTCCTAAGCTGCCCCTGCCCATCACCACCACCACCACCACCACCACCACCACCACCACCACCACTCCTCATGTATATGCCACCATAAACCCCTCCCCTCCTCCCCCCCACCCCCCACCTCCTCCCAATTTCCATTATCGGACCCCTTGAAATTGGTGATGGGGAGTTAGTTACTCGATACCCTTCTGTATGCATACCTACGACATTGTCGATGCTGAAGTAGTTTGCTGGTCATTGTACGCGTACTCATGACTTGTCAATGGAGAGTTAGTTCACTCCCTCTTATACGCATACTTGTGACATTGTACGTAAATTTGCGACATTATCCATAGGGAGTTCACTCCCTTTTGTATGCGTTCTTATGACAGTGTCAATGCTGAAGTAGTTTACAGCTCATTGTAGGCGTATTCACAACATTGATAATGGGGAGTTTGTTAGCTTCCTATTATACGCATACTTGTGATATTGTCAACACTGACATAGTTCATGGCTCATTGTATGCATATTCATGACATTGGCGATAGGGAGTTTCTTAACTTCCTCTAGTATGCATACTTCTGGCATTTCACGCATATTGACAACGTTGTCGATGGGGAGTTAGTTGGCTCCCTATTGTACGCTTACTTCGGACAGTGTTGAGGCTGAAGTAGTTCATGGCTCATTATATGCGTATTCATGACATTAGCAATTGGGAATTAGTTGACTCCCTCCAGTATGTGTACTTCTAACATTATTGGCACTGAACTAGTTCACACCTAATTGTACGCATATTTGCGACATTGGCAATAGGGAGTTAGTTCGTCCCTCTTGTACACATACTTGTGACACTGTACGCATATTTGCCACATTGGATGTTCATTCACTCCCTCTTGCACAACATTGTCGATGCTAAAGTAGTTCACTGGTCATTGTGCGCATACTCACGACATTGGCAATGGAGAGTTAATTCGTACCCACAATGCATCGTCTGACCGCAACTTAGGGCAATTAAGGACCGCTGCTGTTATAAGTTTTGGTTTGCTTTGTTTGCTGCTTTACTATTAAATACATGTTCGGAATGTTGCTTAACACTTGTTAATTTAAGATTGTCCTCTCTCTGGGGTGGTCCGGTGGTTGAGAGGGTGCTTGGTACACTTTAGACTATGGTCACTGCATGAGGCAGGATCACCTGTTAGATGCCTTATGGACTAGACACCATACAGTGCTCGAAATAAGGACTTCTTTTTTGTATTTAATTAAAATTATATAATTATAAATTTAATTTTCTTGACCCTGTTTTGTGTATGATTTAGAATTTTAATGTTTGGAAATCTACTTTATCATGTGCATCTCCTTAGGCCAAATATTTTTTTTAAGTTGGTGATAGTCCTTTTGATCACACCAATCATGGTCGGGTGGGCTGTTTTTATTATTTATTTTTCTGGCATTGGACATAGACGTAATTATCAGTAGTAAAGTTATGTTGATCATGTTGCTGCCCCCTTTAAGGTGTTTCTATGGATATCGGGTTAAACCATGAAATACGATAACCTGGTGACTGTTACACGAATTGTGTGCTTACGAAAGTTGAATTGCTGCTAGCCTGACACATTTTTAATAGATTTTTTCTTAAATCAGGGGCAGGTGATTTTTCAGGCACGGGTGGGGCCGATCACCAATTTTTGTTAAAGAATATGGTCTTAATTATATGGGCTATGTTTGCCCTATTTTGTGGACCAGACTTCTACCTAACCTCTATGGTTAGTTTTTAATTTCTTTATTATGGATCTTACGGTAATGTTTAGAAGGCAGAATATTCTAAAGGAGGACTATTTATAGAAGGTTTTTTCCCCCATAGAGCGCTTACTTCGAGTTCTGGTGTGTAGTAAAAATGTATGGGAGTAGGAGTGACGGTGTGAAAGGTTCTGAGTGCGCCTGGTAATATTTAGCACCACACATGTACAAACTAGCACCTCCTACCGTGTAAGTGCATATATTATCTGTATTGTCTCGTCTATTCTTTGTTGACACTGCATTGTAGACAGCCGACATCAGAGAGCCTGCGTCAGTGAAGTGTGATACTGTATTGTTATGTAGAGTTGTATCAAACACATAGAAGGTGCAGCTCTCTCTCTCTTTCGTAGAATATATATTTGAGTTTTCCAGACAAACAGAAAAAGTAGTCCTCGATTTGTTATTTCACTATATATACACATATATATTATGTATATATATATATATACATATAAATAAATAAAATAGTTTAAAGTATATATATGTATATGTTTGTATATATATGTATGTATATACATGTATATTATATATATATATATATTATGTATGTATACACATATATATATGTATATATATACATATAAATAAAATAGTTTAAAGTATATGTTTGTATATATATATGTATATATGTTTGTATATATATATATGTAATATATTATGTATATGTATATATATATTATATATATATATAATTCTTTACTAGCTTCGCCAATAGTATTCTATTTTTGTTTTTCTTGATTATTTACTTAAGTGCGTATTTCTAGTATTTGCTATATTTTGGGCTTGTTTTATTAGCTGGTTAACCTTCTCATTTCCCAATGTTTGTCACTAAGAAAAAAAACCCACACACTAAATCATCTGTTTAAAAAAATGAAGGTATCACTATAGCTACAGAAATAACGAATTATAATTACTGTACAATAGGTTGTTATATTCATATAAAAAGTGTTCCATTTCATTTTACCACAAAAAGCACTAATATAATATAAGCAGAATTCTTTTTTGATGTTAAAAAAAAAAAGTTTAAATAATTTTTTAATTTGTTTTTAAAAGTTCATGCGAAACTAAAACCGACTTCTCAATGTTCCACAGTAACTCCGGCCCGATCCCCTCCCCCAGCAACATGTTGCCAAGCCCGTCACCCGGGCAAGTGGCGCCCTCTCCCGCCTCCAGGGCGTCCATGGGGGTGGCGTCCCCCGGAAGTGCCCTCAACACGCCCGGTAACCCGAACTCGGTGGCGCCCTCACCGGGCAGTCGGAACGACACTGACGAACAGACATATCTCGAGAAGTGGAAGCAGCTACAGAAGTATATAGAACCGCTGAAACGTATGATCAACCGGATCGACAAGGACGAGGGTGAGAGCATGTCTGTTGTTTTTGTTGTTGTTGTTGTTGTGAGAGCATGTTTGTTGTTGTTGTTGTTCAGGGATGAAAGATAGAGCTCAGCAATTTACCGGATGCGGTGACCAAATCAGTAAAATATAGGCTTCCAGTGCGGAAGGTCGGTACTTTGATTCCCAGTCGAGTCAAACCAATGATTTATCAAATTGGAACTTGTCGCTTCCTAGCCTGCTACTCAGCATTATTAGGATAGGGCAAGCACTGGTTGGCTCAGTGTCAGGATAATGTGACTCGGTGGGAAATCGGGTGATGGTGCCGGCGGCCTGGGTTCCCAGTGGGGCAGCATTACGAAGTCACCATGAGTGCGCACTGTCATGAGTCGGTGCCCATCCTGATATGACCATAGTTGTCGCTAGGACGTAAAACCCCCAAAGCAAACAAACCTCTCCTAAATTTCGCGGATTTCCGCGATTTTTTATATTGACAGCTCGTTGACTAATTCTGTACCGCAATCCATGCAGCACTATCAGCGTATGCCAATACCATCTTGCACCACCCAGCACTGTCAGCGGAGACGAATATTTATATTTATTTAGTTTTGGGTGGACAGCCCTTCAAAGTCTTCAAAGTTACCGGAAGTTAGACTGTAGCTTTGGGGTTTTTTTGTTAAAAAAAAAATATATTTCAGGGGCAGCTTTCAATTCCACCCATGGAACAATTTATTCCTTAAAAACTAGCTAATGTTGTCTGTATATATATCCATTTTGCAGATCGCAGAACAGACTTGAGTAAAATGGAAAATCTACTTTTTATCCTATCTGATTCATCGAAAAGGTAGGTAATCCTTCGATCGTTGTGCCTTTGTATTAAGTTTTAATTTATAGAGCGATATATATATATATATATATTTTTTTTTGGTCCATTAGTTGTTTAAGCAGGGGAAATTTCAGTCATAGACGACTGGTCTTCCTCATTCCACTGCTGGTCGATAGAAAGCCCGAGCCTACACTTTTACCGACCCAAGGGATTTTTAACCTCCCACACCACATAGACATGGTATGAGAGCAACCGGCCTTTGATGACGCTGTAAGTTATACACAGCGGTTGCTTCTAAGGTCCAGCATATAAACTTTCTTGGGTATCCTTTCATGGTGTGTGTACAGTTTGAGCAGGACACATTTTTATATTACCTTTATTTTGTTCTTTGTTGAGTCCGACATACATATATTTATTTATTAAATGTCATTGAATGTTATCCTTATTAAAAATTAAACACGTCAATATGTTTGTGATATATTTAGGAGTATGAACAGAGCTACACACACAACCGAAAACCATTGAGTGTATATGTTGTCCATTAAACAAATTGCCTGATGTCCTGGAAAAGTCCTGGAATTGTAGAATTTTATTGTTGTTCTTGAATTCTTATTGAGAAATAATGTATATGTATGTATGTATACATATATGTATGTGTGTATGTATACATTTTGTGTTATTTGACAGGTTACCATATGCGACACTGTTAAAATGCGAACAAGTTCTAGTGAAACAAGATTTTCAAACGAAAATGGTAAGTTTTTCCACCATTGTACGTTTGTGGATGTTATCAGTTATCGTAAATGTTTTTTTCTGTTCTGGTAGAAATTGTCGGTATTGGTTAAAGATAAGAAAGATAAGAAAAATAAGTCAATATCAGTTCGTTATAGTGAACTTTGATTGAAGCTGCATAATTCAATGAAGGCGCGAACATTTCGAATCTAAAGCACTTACCTAAACCTGGTCCTACAGATCCAACTTAAGCCTAGGTCACACATGCAGCAGTCGCTGTACGGTTCTGCGGTATGTCTTGTGGTTTATGCAGATGTTACGCTGTTGTATATTTACGATAAATATATATAGTAAAACCTCCCTAACCGACCACCTCCACTGATCGACCACGCCCCTATATCGATCGCTTTATTTGTGTCCCAACAGTACCATTGTAACCATATTCTACCTTCCTAAACCGACCACCTCCCTAAATGGACCACTTAAAGCCGGTCCCATGGTCGGTCTATCTACAGAGGTTTTACTGTATATATATATATCTCCAGCGGAACCACAAGGGGTATGTATATACGTGTCATCTCGCTGTAATTTCCAGACGCCGACGCCCCCGGTGACAACAACCAAGACGGAGCAGCACATGTGCCAGCCCTTACTGGATGCGGTGGCGCAGCACATCCAGAGTCCGATGTTGAACCACACGCTGAAGCGCACGTTCGGCACAGCAGTCCAGGCCCTCCATGGCACCACAAACAGGTCAGCGCTCACCGTCACTCAACACATGCGTGCCCGTCCTTATAGGACCTTGGATGTTGCCAGGACATAAAACCCCAACAAACAAACAAAATTGTGCTACAAATATTTTGCATATATTAATGGCCCTGTCACACAAGGACGTATTGGGTCAGCGTATGCCCAACGGCTGAAATGGTCCCAATACGTCGAGATTCGTTGAACTTTTCGATGCGAGCGGCTAAGTTGGACGTATACATACCTTATACACAACGTACTGAATGTATGCAGAACGTATATCCGACCTATTCCTCGACTATACACAATGTGCTGAACGTTTGCAGAGCGTATGCAGAACGTATGTCCGACCTATTGCTATCGTATGAGAGCGTTTCATATATCGTATGAGAGCATGTTGCCAACGTATGGCTAATGTGCCTCCCGGCGAAAAATGCTTGCATACGCTCATGCAACGCCAGTGAACGTTATATACGTTATTCGTTTGCCAGAAGAACGCCGTACACGTTGCATACGTCAAGTAACGTTGGAGCAATGGCAAATGAACGTTAGATGAATGTTAGACATACGTTAGACATACGTTGTCATATATTGTCAATATGTTGTCAACACTCTACGTTACCACCGGCTCTCCGTCAGACTAACGAAAGTCAACGTAGGGCTACGTATGAACAACGTACCTCTAATGAACGTCTAATGTACAGTGACATATGTCTAATGTATGCCAGATGTAACAGCCAGACTTTGTCGTACGTAGAAAGCTTTGTGCATGCACAAAATTTTGCGACCCCTTGACGAGTGACGCCATATAACGACGAACATTGACGTACACCAACGTGCGCATAATGAACGCATAACGTCCGAGTAACGCATATCGACGTAGACCGAAGTAGTGGCCCAAAATCACCTACGTCGCGCACATTTGCGCAATGTGTTGTAGTGTATTCAACACCTCCGAACCACCTCCAACTACCTTCTGCCATTTAAGCTGAAGCTGCGACCTGGCACGCTGGGTCGCAGCTTCAGTCCTTCCCGAGGTACTAACGGAACTCCAAATACCCGTATTCCCAAACTACGCCACTTCCTGAATAGGTATTATAACACAAATTAAACAAATTAAAAGTTTAATTCCCTCCAATAGCCAGAACTCGCTGACCGTGGTCCCCTAGGCTTGTGCTGGCGCCACCTACTGAGCAAATGCAAAACGAGGGCAGTAGTTCTTTTAGCTGTGGTGGCGACAGCTACTGGAAACTAGTGGGAGTCTCGTTGATGTTGCTATGTGGTGGCGCCGCCTCGTGTCAAATCCATGAACTTTCAGCGACCATCCCCTAGTTTGTAGTTCCGGTGTTTGGCGGGTGGCGGTGTTGCGGATTCCGAGGGACACCAGTTTCACAGGGACACTTCCATTCAAATGCATTGTTAACGGCCGTGAGCAAATCTTCATACAGAAAAAGTCAAATATCTCCCAAATTACACCATCTAGAAATAAATCGCTTGGTACACATATAGAAAACATCTTTACCAAAAACATTATATTAAATTTATAAGGTTAGGGTTCTTGAATTCTATTAATTTTGAATAAAACTAACGTTTTACACTGCGCGTACCGTCAAACTCAAGGCATTGTCAATGGCCGTGAGCAGTCTTCATACAGACAATACAGACAATACAGAAAAATTACACCATCTAGAAACAAATCGCTTGGTACACATATAGAAAACATGTTTAGCAAAAACATTATATTAAATTTATAAGATTAGTGACGATGCTGTTCGAGTTTGACGCGTGTGCAGGAGCGATGTGTCCCTGTGAAACTGGTGTCCCTCGGAATCCGCAACAGCGGCAACACCTGCTCTGAATTCGAAATTGTGTCAACTTTATTTAACAACCACCTAGTCTTTTTTAGCAACCTCACCCATTGAAAATATGGTTTCCCGTATCAAATTAGTCTTTGTTAACACCGCATATGACACCGGAAGGGTTCTTTTAATTTTATTTCCTTTTTTATAATGTATTTTATAATCATATTCACTGCAAAGTTTCGAAATGTTCTTCAATTGGTTACAATTATAAGCCACCGTCCCCTCGCGCCCAACAGCTATAACTCTAACCCACAATTCTCAACTCTTTCCACCCCTATCTTTGCTCATCAAAAAGAATCTCAGGAAGGTATATTTTCCTTACTTTTAATTAGGTCCTCTTTTTGAGGGTTAAATTTCCCTATTAAATATAATTTCCGCAATGTTATGATCATTCATAATGTGTACTGCATAACACCCCGATGTTTAGCTTTTTGTGTTGGGGGTCGTTAAAGCTGCATAGTCCGATAAAAGCATAACATTTTCGAAAGGAAAACACTTATCTAGATTAGAACCGACATGTCTAACTTAGATACTGGTGCACTTATTAAGTATTTGTTGCTGCATAGAAGGGCATACTAAGTAAATTTAATTGAAACTGTTACTTGTTGAAGCCTATTGGACCAGAGTTTTGACAAGCACGCCAACATTAATTTTGCATGTTTACACTTCAAATATCTCTAAAGTTAGCAATTTAAAATCAATATTAGTTCAAGGTTATGTAAAGTAGATTCTAGCAATCAACCTAATATATCTATCTCTGAAAATGAGAGAAACTCAAACCCATCGGACTAATCAGCTTTAAACAAACAAAAGCATCCTATATAATGGTGCTGTCACATTACGACGTATCTCGCTGGCATGCCGCCAACGCGCAAAATCACTTTTAATCATCGAGAGACATCAAACTTTTCGGCGTCAGCGCAACGTATTGGTAGCGTGCGGCTGACGTTGTGGCAAAAGTTTGGCGCGCCATCCTGATATGACCTTAGATGTTGGTAGGACGTAAAACAACAAAAGCAACCGTTTGGCACAACGTGTGGGAATGAGCCTCACGCCCGTGCGGCGTCAGTGGAAAAAAGTATACGTACCTCCAACGCGCTTCTAATGTGTCTCGATGTCCTCCTAACATCCCTATAACGTTAGCACCCACACATTGGCACACGTCGAAAGTTTTGTGCCGTCACCGTCCATCAACGTTTACCAACGCGTGCGTAACGCTTCCTGACGTGTCACGACGTTCGGCCCAAAAATTACACGTCGACGCGCGTTGGCGAGAAACGTCGTAATGTGACAGCTAATGTAATCGCTTAGTCCCATGTGTATATATATACACATGGGACTAAGCGATTAGTTAGTGTATAATTTAACCTGCCCCCACAGCCTGAGCAGGCTGCCTCCTCCTTCCTTAGGGTCCTTTCTTTGTTATAATACCGTAGTTATAGGCTTCCTTGAGTTAGGGAACCGCTGGGAGAAATTTCCAGAAACAGGACATTCCGCAATGATGATGTTTTTTAGGGGGGACGGTGTTTTAAAAAGAAAAGAAGCAACTCAATTATTACTAAGAATCTCATGACGATGACTCCGCCCCACCCATCCATTCTCAAATTATTTGGCATATCTGGAATTGTTATTCTGTAAATGAGTGTTTTTACCTTAGTCTTCTGATGTAAGGAGGTATCATAAAATCTAGAAAAATTATAGATTTGAGAACCATAGTTCAGTCATTGAAATGATGCATTGTTCGAAGCGCATGTTTAGTTTAGTTTCTGTACACTGTGTGTTGACAAACACATGTTTAGTTTAATTTCTGTACATAGTGTGTTGACAAACACATGTTTAGTCAGTGTGCAGTGTGTTGACAAAAACATGTTTAATTTCATTTGTGCACACAGTGTGTTGACAAACATGTTTAGTTTCATTTCTGCACGCAGCGTGTTGACACTCCCCTTTGTTCTGCTCAGGCCCGCCAGCCCGCTGACAAAGAAGTTAAAAAATGACGACGAACAGAACACTGAGGTGTCCAACGTCCTTCAAGGTGAAATCGCAAGGCTCGGCCACCGCTTCAAGGTCAACCTGGACCCTCTGCACCACAATGGGTCAAAGACCGTCCACCTCATCTGTAAACTAGGTCAGCAGGTCAAAGTACACAGTGTGTTAGTAGGTCACTGTCAGTTTTGGTTTCATGGTTGGGGTCTCCCCAGGTGAAATGCCCCACCTACACGTAAAAGTGATTGCACCACGGAGCCTAGATGGCCTAATGATTTGGATGCTGGCCCCGAAGTGGCAGAAATATGGGTTCGAGTCCCACTCTAGGCATGATGTTTCCATTTATTTGCAACACCCATCATTGATTTAAAGTCACCATGAGTGGTAGGGTGTATTTTGTCGGCATTCCTCTCAGGGGTGATCTTCCTGCCTCAGCATCCAATTGAATCACGACAAACTGATAGTAGCCAACTTATAAATGTATCTAGTAGTAGTAGTAGTATTATATATTTAAGAAAATGATCTATTGATAATTACCTTTCGATATTAGTATACAGTTAATTACGTAATTTAACTAATTTAATAATAATTACCTTTTATTATGCAATATAATAATCAATTAACATGTTCCTTTTTCTATTGAATTTTATTTGAGTGATAGCAAATTATTTTGTGTTACTCTAAATTCATAATTACAATATTAATGCTACCTTTTGTTGTTGTCCTAGATGACAAGAACCTTCCGTCAGTACCTCCGATCTCCGTAACGGTCCCAGAAAACTACCCGGAAAGCAGTCCGACGTGCGACGTATGCGCAGAGGATTACGGTATGTTCCACGCTTACTCATCTCACACCACAGGATTTAGGTTTGATAAAATGAAGATATATTCATATTTCCATGTGCATTGATGAAAGATCTCCGCGTTTTCGCTGATTTCCCCGATTTTTTTAATAGATTTACTCATTAATGTTAAACAAAATGGATGTATATGATAGCAATTAGTTAGTTCGAATTTTGTTCTTATATGACGTAAGATGTTACTAGAACATAAAACCCAATGAAGAAAGAATTTGTCATGGGCGATAATATAGTCACAACATGGAGAATTGAAACCAGGGCCGCGTTCAGGGTCCGTCTTGGAGGCGCTTCGGAGATGGCACTGACATTACGCTAGTCTGAACTGCACAAGCAGTTTGTCGCCTCGAAAATGGCCACCCCCTTAGGCGGCAGCCATTTGCAATGGAAATG
Source organism: Branchipolynoe longqiensis (assembly GCA_030323885.1). Lineage (NCBI taxonomy): Eukaryota > Metazoa > Annelida > Polychaeta > Phyllodocida > Polynoidae > Branchipolynoe > Branchipolynoe longqiensis. Next base: position 22,347 of record JASIRB010002739.1, read on the forward strand.
CTGCGCCGTGATAGGCTGAAACTACTGGATACGGCGACCATTTTTTAGGCGCTTTTTGTCCCCGGATTGAAAAGGGAGGCATCGCCGAGACGTCGCCGAGACACACCCTGAACGGATTTAAGCCAAAAAGCATCTCCGAGACGCCTCCGAGACAGACCCTGAACGCGGCCCTGACTTCCAGCATTTTCCTACAATTCCCTGACAGTGCTAATCATATGGGATGGGGGGGGAAAGTAATCTGCGTTTTCGCTGAAATTCGCTGTCGATGTAACCGCAGCTTAGTTCTGCTGGAACCTGCTAGGTGGCGCCGATTTGCGCGTTTTTTCCAGATGCCACTTTCATCCCTACGTGTATTGCTTAAAGTTGCATAATCCGATGGAAGCGTAAGTTTTTCAGTGCGCGCACCAAAATTATTTGGCATGTTTTCAATTCAAATCTCCGAAGTTAAAATGTGTATAGTTACTACAAGCTAAAGTAAAGTAGCGTATTGTGATATATCTAATGTTTTCTTTTTTCTTTTTTGTAAATATGGCAAAAACTCAAAATTATGGGATCGTGCAACTTTAGTCATTCGGGTAATGAGTTAATCGTCTCATAGCTTCCCGTTGCAGCCACTAGGTGGCAGAGCTGTCGATAAGTTGATAGTTCATGTATGTTCCGTCAGATGGCGGTAGGTTATTCATTCTCACTGTGGTTGGTGGGAGTGGTGAGATTTGGCCGAGATCAGTGAACCCATCATGTGCTCCAACGTCAGAAGATAATTGGTACTGTACATCAACTACATCTAAGATGGCGTGTGCGTGTAGCATTAGGAACCATTGAAGGCATATTGTGGGCATGGGCGAGGGGCGTGAGCATTGTGGCGTGGGCGTGGGGATATTGTGTCATGATGTATGACTATGAGTCTCTTTCGTTCTGCAGAAAGATGGTGTTTAGCAATTGTGTAGATAGGTCGTTCTAGTGCCCATCTCCCTCCCTCTCCCGCCCCGCCCCCAACTATGTGCTGCACTCATACTCAGACCCACCGGACGCGGTAGCCGAATGAGTAGAACGCAGGCTTCTCGTGGTGAAAGGTTTGGAGTTGGAATCCCAGCCGAGTCAAACCGTTGACTTATAAAATTGATACTTGTTGCTACCTAGCCTGGCGTTCTGCATTAATAGGATAGGGCAAGGACTGGCTAGCACAGTATTGGGATAATGTGACCGAGATATCGGGTCAAAATACTGACAGCCTGGTCTCCCCAAGTGGGGCAGCACTATACAGTCACCATGAGTGTGCACTGTCAAAAGTCGGGACCTGTCCTGATATGACCTTATATGTTCTTAGGATGTAAAACATTTTTTGTTTGTTTGTTGTTTTATGTCCTAGCAACATCTAAGGTCATATCAGGACGGGTACCGACTTGTGGCAGTACGCACTCATTGCAACTTTATAGTGCTGTCCCACTGGGAAACCAGGCCACCAGCACCATGACCTGGTATCCCACTCAGTCACATTATCCTGACACTGAGCACACCAGTCCTTGGCCTGTCATAAAAATGGCGAGCGCCTGGCGAGGAAGTGACAAGTATCAATTTTTAAGTCATTGGTTTGACTCGACCAGGGTTCGAACCCATGACCCCATGATCTACCAGCACGGGAGACGGACGCTCTAACTCATATTCGGCCATCCCGTCTGGTCTAGGATGTAAAACAACACAACAAACAAACATACTCAGACCCAGTACACCTGTTTCAGTGCCTTCCCTTAGATACTGGTCCCACACCTCACTCATATATATATACACACACACACGCACGCACGCACGCACACGCACACACACACACACACACACACACAGAGGTCCCACACCTCAGCCAATACACGGCCTCCCTTGTGTACTGGTCCCACACACCAACAGTGTATGCTAGTCTCACCCCCCCCCCCCCCCACACACACACATCCTTCTCACTGCCTTTCCATGTGCATGTGTCCTCACCCCACCCTTGACATTCCGTCTACACTGGTCCCACCCGTGTGCACCCTTCACGCCGTCCCTCGGCTTGTGCTGACCGGCTGTCCTGGCCTGTTCACCTATTTGCTGCAGACCTTTGCTGGGCGTGTGTTTTGGGATGAGGTGCTCTCAAGTCTCGGTCTGCCCTTTCAGTCCAGCCCCGGCTGCATATACATACTGCACAACCACTGGCCGTTTTTGTGTAGAGCATTCCCAGTCCTCCCACCCACACCACCACCACCACCACCACCACCAGCACCACAAGCACCACCAGCACTAAGCACCAACCACCTACCACCTACCACCATCACCATCAACCACCATCACCATCACCTCCCCCCCACACACACACACCTCCACCACTAACCACCAACCACCATCACCATCACCACCCCCACCTACACCACGCCCACCTCCACCACCTCTAAATACATATCCATTGCCCCTAATCCCCAGTATATATGTCTTTTTCCGACAGTAAATGCAGCTGAGATGCAACCACAGTTCTCACAACAGTTGCATCGCATTAACAGCTATATGAACACGCTTTGTGGGGCAGTGCACGTGTGTTAAGACCCCTCCCCTCCCTCCCCCCCTCCCCCCCCCCCCCCCCCCCCCTCCCCCCTCCCCTCCCTTCCTCCCTCCCCTCCCTCCTCCCCACTTCCTTCCCTCCCCCCCTCCCCCCCCCCCCCTCCCCTCCCATCCCTCCCCTCCCCCCTCCCTCCCCTCCCCCCCCCTTCCCCCCTCCCCCTCCCCTCCCCTCCCCCTCCCCCCCCTCCCCTCCCCTCCCTCCCTCCCCCCCTCCCCCCTCCCCCCCCCCCTCCCCCCCTCCCCCTCCCCTCCCCTCCCCTCCCCCTCCCCTCCCCTCCCCTCCCTCCCCTCCCCTCCCCTCCCTTCCCACCCTCCCTCCCCTCCCACTCCCCTCCCCCACCTGGCTGCGGGTCTGTATATAGCCCGGTAGGTCCGTACAGGTATGTGGGTGCCGGTGTGGGACGGGCAGCTCGGGGTGTGACGTTACCTGCCTATAACGGTCGACTACCTGGCGCGGGGCCCCCCCCCCCCCCCCCCCCCAAACCCGTGATGGACCAGCACTACCCGGTAGTAGGTACCCGGGAGCAGGTAGCCGGTGGCCGCCCAGTACCGCCGTCCGCCCAACTTAGGCACACCGCCCAGCCCCAACTCCACTCTACTGACATATATTTATTACACTCTCCACCAACCCTAAATATAGGCCGTTCACAATGGCCTGTCTGCAACTCCCTACTGGATTGGTCCCACAAGGGGAACAACTTTTTTTTTCTTACAAAAAAAAGAAAAAGATTTGAACTTAGGGGTCATTCAATGTGTTCAACATTATTACGGTCATACAAAGAATACTACTTTAAAAAAAGAAAAAGATTTTAACTTAGGGGTCATCCAAACATTATTACGGTTATACAACCAATATTACTTTTTTCAGAGTCCCCCCTTCACACACACACACACACACACACACAAAGTAGTACATATACATTTTATTTTACAAAATGACAGTGGTCTATGTTATATCAATGTTTTATTCAACCATACAAGTTTGTTTGTTTGGAGTTTTATGTCCTGGCAACATCTAAGGTCATCAAGACAGACCATAAAAATAGTACATGACTAATACCCCCCTCCCTCCTGCATGCACTTTGTTTGACTTAAGAGTAGACAAGCTGCACCCCACCTATGACATACATAAAAGAACCAAAGTGAAATTACTAGAAAATAGGAGAATAATTCATTTGAAAACATTAGCATATAGCTATAGCCAAAACATTAAACTTCTAACAAAACCACAAAGGGCTACTAGAGCAAATAATGCACCACTACTAAAGCAGACCAGAAGCCAAATAAAAGCTCATGAGAGAAGCACGCTGGAAATGGCTGCCAAGGTGTGGAATGCCCAAACGGTAAAGGAACGACAAATTCCTGACCTAAAAACTTACAAAAAATATCTGTGCAAAATAAGGCTAGGAAACCCCCACTAAGCTGCACTGCAAAGGGGCATGTGATATGTCACGGCCCACCAGCGGGACACCCAATGGAAGGTAACCATGCCAAAAGTAGCCAGATAACACACCACACAGCTACATACAAGCCTATGATATGTAAATAGGAGTTTAGTAATAAGAGTAGAAAAAATAAATACATATATGCCAAGAAAATCCCCAAAAAACTAACATAGGTTATTAACCATACCAACCAATTATCTATCTGCTACTGAAATGCAGGCAATCAAACACCTTATCAGCAGCCACTGTGTGGTAAGATAACACCAACACTACAAAACTGTGAATCCCCCCCCCCCCCCCCCCCCATAGCATAACCACAGCTATGATTTCTTTCGCTTTTTTTTTTAAGGAAAAAAAATGTGTTTTGGTATTATGTAACCTGTGTACTACACATTTAATATGATCCTCTTTTGTGTATAAATTGGTGTGTACTTGATGTGGCTCGTGTCATAGTGAAACTCTGCTGGTATACTTTGTTTCTGGATTTATTTTTAAAGGCAGCCGGCACAGGCGCTCACGGTGTGGGTGAACAACAAGCCAGGAACCAGTTGGGTAGGGAGTGGGTGGGTGGGGGTGGGGGCTATATGAAGTATGGAATGAAATATAGAGAGTATATCAATTATTTTGATATACTTCAGACATTTTCTCCTTGTCCCAATTATATTCATGTTTGATCAATTACATTCTCAAATATAATAATATATAGATAGTATTTTTTATATATTGCCTCTTCTTACCTGACTTTTAATCAATATAAATCTAAAAAATCTACAGTCATTATTCAAAATAAGTTCAGATAGTAGGCATGATACACGGCAGAGTAACAATCTAAGACAGGTATTTGCAAGAACGACCTTAAAGTCTAAATGTATATCTATACATGGTATAAAAATATGGAATTCACTCGATAATAATATTAAGTGTTCAAAGAACATATATATGTTTCAACGAATGTATAAAAAGAAAATCTTTAAGCTTTCCCCGAGTGAAAATACATAGTAGTCTAGTATATAAACAATGAAATGTCATTTACACTATTAAAGGTCATAAACTTTCTACCTTCAATTTTAAAATTTATTATTTTTATTGTATTAGCAATGTATTATTTGTATTGTATTAGCAATGTATATGTATTATTTTTAACTGGGGAAAGCACCTCATAAGTATTGTACTTCTGCTTTCTCCTTTTTCATGTGAAACATTACATAAATGATACATGATACATAAATATCAGCTTGTATGTACAATGATCATGTGGAAATAAATCAATCTTAATCTTAATCTTACATGTAATATACACTACTGTCCCTACCCTCAAATATATATATAATATATGTGTGTATTTTATATATTACCTCCTACCCTCAAATATATCTCAATTTTATACACATTTAAAACTACTGACTCGAAAATACTACATCCGGCCACACATCAATAATATTAAAGTTACATTATTATTATTATTATTATTATTATTATCGTCATTATTATTATTATTATTCTCTTGCACTCATAATGAACACTAAAGGATTCCAAGACCTTGACACATACTGTTCATGACAAGTTATACTACCTGCTATTTTACTTTTCCTCATCTCGCTCTCCCCCTCCCCCCCCCCCCCCCCCCATAGGTGCCTATCATTTTGGGGAGGGTATTTGGCATATTGGGGAGGATACCCAGTGTGTTTGGGAGGGTGCCTGACATGTTGAGGAGGGTGCTTGCCTTGTTATGGGGGGGGGGGGTGGCCAGTGTGTTTGTGAGGGCACTTGGCTTGTTAGTGAGGGTGCCCAGTGTGTTTGTGTGGGTGCTCAGCTTGTTAGGGAGGGTGGCCAGTGTGTTTGTGGGGGCACTTGGCTTGTTAGTGAGGGTGCCCAGTGTGTTTGTGTGGGCGCTCAGCTTGTTAGGGAGGGTGTCCAATGTGTTTGTGGGGGCACTTGGCTTGTTAGTGAGCCTGCCCAGTGTGTTTGTGAGGGCGCTCGGCTTGTTAGGGAGGGTGCCTGACATGTTGGGGAAGGCGCTCGGCTTGTTACAGAGGGTGCCTAGTGTGTTTGGGAGGGCACTCGACATGTTGAGGATGGTGTCCAGTGTGATGGTGAATACGCCTGGCATGTTGAGGGAGGGTGCCTGGCGTGTTGAGGGAGGGTACCTGGTGTGTTGAGGGAGGCTCCAGCTTTCCCTCCTACCTCCCCCCCCCCCCCCCCCTCCTCCCCCTGCCACCTCAAAATGCTGCCTCAACGTCCATAACGCCACTTCATCCATGAAAGATACCTGGAGAGTGTACCACTCTAAACCTCGTGAAACCTCTTCACTGTCTCAGTGTGTTTGAGTGTGTGTTTGAGTGTGTATGTGCGAGTAGATATTTGTGTGTATGTGTATGGAGAGGGGGATAGTGAGTGGATGCTTGCTCGCACTAGTAGCTGTGGTATAACAGTCTTACATCATACTTCAACATGGCGGCCCATGACAATTCAGCTTTTGAGTTTGGTGCAGTCTGTTACCACCAATACTACTACCATTACCACCAATAAGACGGGATGGCCGAATGAGTTAGAGCATCCGTCTCCCGTGTTGGTAGATCGTGGGTTCAAATCCTGGGCGATTCAAACCAATGACTTAAAGATTGATACTTGTTGCTTCCTAGCCAGACGCTCGGCATTACTAGGATAGGGCAAGGAGCAGTGGAATGAGGAAGACCAGTTGTCTGCGACTGAAATTTCCCCTGCTTAAACAACTAATGTACAAAAAAACAAAAACACCACCGTCGCTACTACCACCACCACTGATATCACTACCTTCGCTTCTACTTCTACCACCACCATCGCCACCACCACCTTTCTTACTACTACCACTACCACCACCACCACCACCACCAATACTACTATCATTACGACTACTACTACTACTACTTCTACTACTACTGCTATTACTACTTCTATCACAACCACCAATACTACTACCAATACCAGCACCTTCACTAACTGCTTTTACCACAACCACCAATCCAATACCACCACCACCAATACCACCACCTTCACTAACTACTTCTACCTCAACCACCAATACTACTACCAATACCACTGCCTTCACTAACTACTTCTACCACAACCACCAATACTACCATCACTACCAATACCACCATACCACCGCCTTAACTAACTAGTTTTACCGCAACCACCAATACTACCACCACCAATACTACCGCCTTCACTAACTACCTTTACCGCAACCACCAATACTACCACCACCATCTTCGCTACCACCAAATCACCAATTACTACCGTTGCTACTACTTCCACCACAACCACCACCACAACCACAACCACCACCAGCTTCACTACTACTACCACCACCACCTCACACTCATACACATCAACACACACACTCACACACACACACACACACACACACCACTACTGGTTTTGGGTACCAAATGGGGACGTGTGAAATTTTACTGCCAACTGGGGACTAGTAGAAGGGAGGCATGGAGAGATTTTCTAATGTCAGTTATATTATTCTTGAAGTAGGTGTGTTCAAAATCAATATTTTAATATTTTAACGAATGAAATTTCCCAATACAAGTGGGGACATGACAAACACTCAACCAAATGAGGACTTGACATTAAGACAGTCATGTGAGTACCTGGTAAACACATCCAACTGAGGACTGTACCTGAACCCAGTCAAATGAGTACCTGGCAAAACACAACCAAGTGAGGACTTCATCTGAATACAGTTAAATTAGTACCTAGAGAAGACAATGTAAGTCTACCAAGCAAATGCAACAAAAACGCCTTATTTCAAAGTTTGTGCTAAGCATAGTTGTTGGTATGCTATTATGGTGTGCATATTTTTGCACAAAAATAAAAGTTATATTTTTAACACAATCAAGTACCTGATGAACACATCCAACTGAGGATTTGATCTGAATACAGCCAAATGAGTACCTGATGAACACATCCAACTGAGGACTTGCTGGGAACACAGTTAAATGAGTATCTGATGAACACAGCCAAATGAGGACTTGATCTGAACACGGCCAAATGGGTACCTGATGAACACATCTAACTGAGGACTTGCTGGGAACAGTTAAATGAGTGCATGATGAACATGTCCAACTGAGGACTTGATCTGAACACAGACAAATGGGTACCTAATGAACACATCCAACTGAGGACTTGATATGAACAGTTAAATGAGTGTCTTATGAACACAACCAATTGAGGACTTGATCTGAACACACCCAAATGAGTACCCGATGACCATTATAATGCATTACCACCAACCCACCAAAACTGGGTATGCATTGGTCGTAACACTCGCCCTCCTGCCGCCCTCCAGCTCTCAGCCCTTTTTCCTTCTTTGGCTCCACTCCACCTCGGACCGCTTCTCCTCTGCCGACCCTACACCATGCCTGGCCGCGGCAAAGGCAAGAGTCGGAGAAGCTCCAAGACCTCCGGGATGGCCACGCCAGGACCCTCCTCGGGCTCCCCGGGGAGCCCCGTCGCCTGTACGGCGCCGACCTCCCCCGCAGCACCCTCGGGCCAGCCCAGCAGCGAGACGGCCCTCCTCATCGAGGCCATTACCCGCCTCACCAGACGCATGGACAGAGACCTGGACGAGAGGGGGGAAGCCCGAGGGGCCACGCGGAGCCCCCCGCCCACGCCGAGGCGGGAGCCCGCCTGCAGCCTCCACCACGTCCCGGCGCCTCGGGCGTACGCCGCCGCCGGGAGCCGGCCGCCGCCTCCACCTCAAGCGACTCAGCCCGAAGGCCCGCACCTGCAGTGCCAGGGCTACACCCGCGCCCACGCCAGCTCAGCCCCACCGCCCACCTACCGTCAGGATCCCGAGGAGTACAGCCCGGCATCCGCGGCCGACGCGGTCCGCGAGATCCTCGCATCCGCCGAGGCGCGGCACACCGTGCGCCGCCGAGGGATCCCAGCCGATTACCTCTTCCCTTGCGACCTCGTGGAGAGGGGGCCGGGGCGCAAGGCGGTGAAGCTCGGAGAAGCAACCAAGGACGAGTACAGCCTCGCCCTCCTCTCCATGGTCAACCACCCATCCTTCCCGGATCACTCCCTCCAGGGCCTACACCAACACCACCTCACCCTCATGAGAGACGTCCTCATCCACCCCTGGCCGACCATCCGCCGGTACTCGGAGACCATCTTCTCCTGGATCGCGGACGGAAGGCTCCCCCAGGGGTGGCATGACCCTGTGGCCCTCAACGCGCTCAGGGTCGACTCCCTCACCACGCCCACCACCCCGGCAACACCAGCTCCCCGAGGCGACGAGGGGGCCCGAGGCGCACACCTGCCCCGGCACCAAGTAGACACCCGCACCGCCTACGATAGGCACGCTCACGGGGCTCCCTGCTCCGCTTGGAACCGCGATCCCACCTCGTGCGATCGGGCACCCCTCGGAGAGGCTCACGGCGAGGTGGGAGACAGGCGCCGGCACGTCTGTGCGTATTGCGCCAACGTGCGGCGCATATTAACAATGCACAGCGAGGCCTGGTGCCGCACCAAGCAAGCCCGTGAGCGCCAGACCCCCGCCGCCTCGGCGGATTTTTGATCCGCCGGCCTCCCCCGGGCTGGCCCGGGGGGCCTAGCCCGGCGCCTCACCCCAACCATTCCCGACAGCCCCGCAACGCCCACCGACGGCCTCCCAGCGAACACCAATCGAAACGCCGCCCAGACGAAGCCGAGGATCATCACCTCGCACCTCACACCTCGGACGACTCAGCCCAGCCTCACGAGAGACCCCCCCCAGACAGCCCAGCCACCGACCTTCACGCCACCGACCTCCACGGCACCGCCTTCTTGATGCCGCCCGACCCGACCCCGACTCCCACCCAGCCCAGCCCGGAGGAGTTCGCTGCCCCCCTCCTCGACCCTCGCCGGACCTCCTCCCCCAGGCCTCAGGAGCGGGCCTCCCCTTTTTTGGCCGCCCGCTCCCCCTCCACGTAGGCCCCGGACCCTCCTCTCACCCAGGCCTGCCTATCCGGGCCCCCGCCTCGGGCGCCCCGCGCCCCCGCCTCGGGCGCGCCTCGAGCCCTCTCCTTACTCTTTGGCGGAGGGCTCCTCGGCCCCCCCTCTACCAGAACTCTGACATTGCTCCTTATGAGCCCCTCCTATTGTATCTTCTGCTCCTCATGAGCCCCTCACTTACTCCTCCTCACGAGACTGTTGCTCCTCATGAGCCCCTCTGTTGCCCTGCTTGATTTTTACCTTACTCTTCTCATATGTTTTGTTATCTTCTTTCATACTTGTTTGTATATTGCCCGAGGCGTCACAATAAACGCCTCAGTTTCCCACCTCCGCCTCTGTTCTTCCTTCTCGCGCATCATAAGTGGGGTTTAGTTTTTGTGGTTTTTGGATGGGGGAATTGGTCAATTTAGAACTCAAAACAGGGACCTTTTAACCGAGGTGCTTGTTATAAGATTGTCTTACTTTGTGGGTGTGGGTGTGGGTGTGGGTGTGGGAGATTTAATAGGCGGAGTATCCTTATTATTTGCCATTATGTTACTTCGATATATTATTAGCCAATCGCTGACCTGCCCAAATTTGCCCCGGTTGCCTACTACTAGCGCCACCAACGGGCGCCTTCCTCGGCAAGCTCAGCCAGGCAGTCACTTCTCTATGCGATTTCAAACTTTGACCGGTATGCCTGTTATTGTGCTATGCCAAGACGCTCAATAAAAGTGTCCGACCCAACAGTCGTCTGTATCCTTCCCTTCCTTACATAGCCCTACTTTATATGCACATATAGATGTGCATATATACACGTATATATATATATATATATATATATATATGGATACAGTTGGTGTATAAATGAATATATTCATTCTTAATGAATCTACCCTATGGCTTGGCATTAACAGCCTATTGATTGAACTGGGTTAGTCCAACCTCTCATCTAGATGAAGTCAGGGCGAACGTGCAGTATTGGTCCACAAGGAGCCAATGGGAGGACCAATTCTAATCCGGTTCCTCACAGGGTTTCTATATATGTATGTATATATGTATAGTTTGTTGTTGTTTTACGTCCTAGCAACATCTAAGGTCATATCAGGACGGGTATATATGTATAATATTTATATATGTGTATGTATATATATATACATGCAAATCTAATATGCATATTTGAATATATACACAGATGTATATTTATATGTACAGACATGTATGTGAATATGTATACTATCACATAGTTTGTTTATGGGGACTTTATCTCCTAGCGACATCTAAGGTGATATGAGGATAAGCGCTGGTAGGCCAGTAATATTATCATGTAAGGGTATGTATGTACATATATATATATATATATACCTATGTCTGTGTATGTATTATGTACATGTATTTATATGTATGTACATGTATAAATATATATGTATATATGTGCATATATGTATTTATATGTGTGCATATACATATATATCCATATATACAAATACAGATATATACACACTTCCAAGTGAGTGTCACATCCCATGCAGGGGATTTAGAGCAGTGCATGCCAGGACTACCCACCCCGACCGCACCGTACAATTTTAACGCCCTAGACATTTTATGTTTCAAAGAGGATAACACTGAAATGTACTGTGGTGAAAATAATTCTGTTGCAATTATTGTGATGTTTGGCCACAAATTGACTGTCAAACTGCACATTAATCCTATATAAAATGTGACCTAGGTAATTGAATTGGCAATCAAATGACTGCCATAGCTGAAATGAGGTAAGCTCTCCAACCTGCTAAGCATAGATGCTGGTATGCTATTTTGATTTTCAGAGTACCAGGGTAGGCCAGTTTCAAGATTCATTATAAATATATTGAATAGACTATTTGTTTATGTGGTGCAACTACAGTTAGACAGCTCTTGCAGAACTATGACATCATGATCTCAAACAACCATTCTGAGGGGTACACTTAGTGATATTGATTATAAAGCATAAACCATTACTTGATATTTAACATTTTTGCACAAAAAGAAAAGTTGTATTTTTGACACTCTAAATTATATGATGAACACCTCCAATGGAGGACTTGATCTGAATAGTCAGATGAGGACTTGATCTGAACACACCTAAATGGGTACCTGATGAACACATCCAATTGAGGACTTGATCTGAGTACAGTCAAATAAGTACTTGATGAACATAAGTACCTGATGGACTTGATCTGAAAGTCTGGGTTACAAATGTTCTTCGTATTTTACTTTGATTAAGAAATTCTACTCTTTTAGCTAAATATAGCTTGTATCTCATATCGATATGGAATTGGGTGTACATAGGAAGGACTCTTGGTAGTGTAGTTTTCAACAGTTTTATTTAATCTTGTAGCATGATCAGCATACTTTACATTTGCCACCAATGGTAAGACTCGTCACAATCAACCTAAGCTTACAAGAACAACAAACATAATATTGGCATTGTAATACAATTTTTGCACAAAAAGAAAAGTTTTATTTTGAGAACAATCAAGTATCTGATGAACACCTCCAAAGGAGGACTTGATCTGAACAGTCAAATAAGTACCTGATGAACATAGTCAAATGAGGACTTGATCTGAACACAGCTAAATGGGTACCTGATGAACACATCCAATTGAGGACTTGATCTGAGTACAGTCAAATAAGTACCTGATGAACATATCCAACTGACGACTTGATCTGAAGTCAAGTGATTAGCTAGAGAATACCATCAAATGCAGACAATGAGAAAGAACAGTTTGAAATGGGTATGCTGATGGCTATGGACTACATCTTAAAACATTTAAGGTTGTAAGCCTACCAAGCTAACACAATCGAGAACTTGATCTGAAAGTTTGTGTTACATAATGTTCTTCACATTTTACTTTGATTCAATTCTACTCTTTTAGCTACTTAGGTCATTTTCAAGATTGATTATAAATATAGCTTCTCATTTTCCACCAATGGTCAAACTGTTCAGAATCAACCTATGCTTGCAAGAACAACAAACATAATATTGGCATTGTAATATTCACCCCTATGCAGAATAGGGGTGAAGCATAGATTGGGGTCACTCTCCTGAAAACTGGTCAGCATAGAATGGTATTTTAAAACATCAATAAAAAAACTTCCTACTTATTTTGTTCCTTATACTTTTCATATTCCTGTTCAGATTTGATGAAAGAAATAAGGGAAATAAAATAACTGTGTGCAAGTTTGGTCCTTTTAGTTATGAAGTGTTTTTGTACCAAAAAAAAACATTTTACACTCAGCCATTTGAAACCTGACATATGGGACGTGGTTGAATCCTTATTAACATCTTGTATTGCATTGATATATCAAACAAAACAGTTCCCAAATCAAAAAGGAAGTATTTATTAATATGTATGCATGCTTAAATTAAAAGAAAAAAATTTGATGTCTTCAGAAATAACATTACAAATTACCATCACACGTGTAACCAGTGGCATCTGGATGCCACACAAATATTGTACACTATTTATTCAGTGAATAAAGCATGGCTGGGAATAACTTTTTTTTTTATCAACATAAGCACTACATATTTCTGTATATTATGGTATGATTAACATGCTTCTAAGTATCATATTATTTAATTCTGATTACATTTTTATTAAGCAGACTGTGGTGTCCTAAACATGTGTTACACTTGTGACACACAAGTTATACTGCCATAAGACATAGCTTAATCATGGACTACACCTTTATTTTTAATCTCATCAATTTATATTTTACATAGATGTAAAAGGGAGATTTCCAGCTTTCATTTGCAACCAAAAAATGTAATAAAATTCTAATATTAGATTTTAACTCTCCATGTGACACATCTGGCCAGTTTTCAGGAGAGTGACCTAGTTAATACCTGTTAAGCTATGATTTCTTAATTTATATACATGTTCAACATATTTGTCAATGTAAACATGTCAGAAATATTTCCTACATTTACATTTTTATTTCATGGCGAAGCACAACTTATCTGTACCACCCACAACTTTGCTGTTTTTTCTATTTAACTATGTACCCATTGCTCCAATTAATAGGTAATAGCATCTTTTGCTTAGAAAAACCGTTCCATTATATGCCATAATCTTGATCTTTTCAGAAATATAAACCTTATTCTCCTAGCATAAAGCACTTTTTAGGGGTAACCATTTTATTATTGCAGACGGACGTTTATGGGCATTCATTTTTCCAGTGATATATAGTCACTGAGTAAACCCATTTAGTTTTAACATTCCTTATGCCTATAACACACAGTGTCTACATCAGATAGGTATATTCCAGAAGGTACAGTGGTCATAGTACAGATAGTTTTATCATTTAAAAAGGGGAGACGGACGGTTATGCAAATAACCTGTAAAGTATACAAAAAATACACATTCCTGGTTAAAAATAAATAAACACAGTGTTAGGACCTGTTAAACTATACTATAGGCACAAACAAATCACTTAACTTTATTATATTGTTGCAACACTTTAGCTGTGTGGGCTAAAACCGGTGGGAGATGAGTATATTACTTAGCAAAACCCGTCCTGATATGACCTTAGATGTTGCTAGGACGTAAAACAACAACAAACAAACAAACTTAGCACATGACTGAGTAGATAAAATTTGTTGTAACCATATGTCTCACAGTGTTCACAATCTATAGTAGTTCATGATTCTATTTTTGAAAAATGGGGAGATGTACGGTTATGTACGTGTTTCAATTCTTGTATGAGTCTCACATAGCTTAATTTCAAATGGGGTTAGCGCAAGCTGTATTTCTGGATCAGGGCAATTACTGTTGCTTAAGGCAGCTTTATATTCAGAGTATTTTATTCTCTCAGCTTCACCACTTCTTTTTCTATTAAATAGCATTATCTGTGCAAGACATACTTCTGCCATTTCTGCTAAGCACTTTGGATCTGATTTGATTGTCTCTGTCAGCTCCTGTGCTTTACTATCAAGATATGTATGCAGCTTTGCAACGTCCTCTACAAGGGGTAGCAGCTTTGGCTGATTGTATCTCTTGGTATCGAGTGTTTCCAAGGCTTGAGAGGAAATCCTATTACACCACTCTGCCTCATACAGTTTTAGGAAGTTCTCAGCTCTTTTCTGCTTGTTCTCATCATCTTCTTTTATTCCTTCTGTTCTCAAAATGTTTGCACACATTTTCAGGCTATATCCTAGTTTGAGCGGCAAGGAAGCAATTTTATATTCATTTGTCTCTCTATCGAAGCCTGCTACTCTTTTTACTCCTAGTAGGAGACTGTCCCAATTCTGTGGCTGCAGACATTGCTCCAGTGTTTTCACATTTGAATCCATGGTTCTCATGCATTCCAACAACCGCCCTAGTTCACTCATTTTTTGTGAAATCTAACTCCTTTAGTGTTGATGGTGCCCATCTTTTTTCGTACTGCCTCTGGCCAAAGCTCATTACGAGTTCATCTCTCTCAATAAGAAGCCTACATTTACATTTTTATTTCATGGTGAAGGACAACCTATCTGTACCACCCACAACTATGCTGTTTTTTCTACTTAACTATGTACTCGTTGCTCCACTTAATAGGTAATAGCATCTTTTCCTTAGGTGAACGGTGAGAGGTGAGGGGATAGGGGTGAAGGGGGGAGATGGAGGGTGAGGGGTAAAGATGAAGGGTGAGGGTGAAGGGTGGATGGAGGTGAGTTTGAGGGGTGATGGATGACAGGTCAGAAGGGAGGGATGAACGATGAAGGGTGGAGGGTGAGGGGTAACGATGATGAGAGGTGAGAAGGGAGGTATGAACGGTGAAGGGTGGAGGGTGAGGGTAAAAGATGAGGGGTGAAGGGTGTGAGGTGAGAGGGGGGGAGGTGGAGAAGGGAGGAGTGGGGGGTGAAGGGTAAGGTGGAGGGTGAGGGTGAGGCCCACACTAAGATAAGGGTGAGGGGGTGGAGGGGTGAAGGGGAAGGGATGAACTGTGAGTGGGGGGAAAGTGGAGATAGGATTAAGTAGATGTAAATAATTGAGACAGAAATTTCAGCCGGTGGACAATGCAACACATTGGATAAGAGAGCAGGAGGATCCTGAGGACTCCAGCTTCGCTTTCTAAATTCTTATAAAGGTTAGTACATGGTTTCACATTAGCACTTAGAAATTGAGTTGAATACAGCTTTGTTTTCAATGCAGGGGGGTGGGCGATTAAATCGTTTTAATTATAAAATAACATCTTCCTGCTAAGAGCTATGTGTGCCTCCCCCCCTACTCACCGATTAATAACAACTATTAAGCTTCTTGAAATTCCATTTCATTCTACAAGGTGCTTTTCCTGGTGTAATTTCAGGTTGTGGTGTTTTCACACTGAAGAAGTTTTCTCCAGGAGACTTCTTACTTTAATATAGAGGGCAGCTACTTCATGCAACGATATAAAAAATATATCAGATGCAAATGGCAGCTTCATCTATTATTTTGAACACAACTCTGGTATGTATTCCTTCATTATCAGGTAAATTGTAATACAGTGTCCATGAATATGCAATAGTTATTCAAGAACCCATAAAATCTTAATTAGGTAGGGACCACGACTTGGAATTCAAAACATCTTGGTTTCTCAAGATGTCTTGAAAAACCAAGACAGTTTACATATAGAAACAAATAGGGGTGACCTGTCACAGTCTGCTACTATTTTAATATTGAGGATGGAACCTAACAAAATATATCATTAGAATGGGTGTAAGTAGCTCTTCAAAGTGTCTATGAAGAAAATGCTCTCGTGTATAGTATGTTCATAATATTCAATTAAAACTATATTAAAATAAAGAGACAATCTTATTTTGCCTATAACATTGTGCTCCTTGTATTCTGGAATTAGTCCTTTTTACTGGTAAACCACCATGGTCTATATATTAGTTATACTAGACTTACTTGTAAGTTGATGTATAACTAGGATTCTTACGAATCTACGAATACGAAGGTAAGGATCAGGGGAGAGGACAAGCTTGCGCAGGCCGGATGTAGCCTCAGTCTTCGTAGTTGGAGGTAGCAAAAGACCTAAAACCAGGATCAGGACCCCTATCTCCCTTAGGTATTCCTATAGTTTTCAGTCAACCCTTGTTGTTCCTTCTCAACTTATAGGTGTGGGAGGGTGGGCCCCTGATCCTTACCTTCGTATTCGTAGATTCGTAAGAATCCTAGTAATACATCAACTTACAAGTAAGTCTAGTATAACTAATATATTCTGACTTCACCTTCCGAACACCGGAAGTTAAGTATCAGGGGAGAGTCTTTGAAGTATGGTTTTTTGCGTACCGACCTTCTTTTTTTACTCTCTTTCCCCTCTACTTTCTTCCCCTTACTTTCTGTTTTCCTGTTCTCTTTCACACCGCTATCTACTCTGTCAGCCTTTTGTAACATTATAAGTACTGTACTTTCACAGGTTTATTATTACTACTATCAGTAATTTTGCAAGCATTTGTAAAAACTTTTGTACCTCTCTTGTTAACGAATGTTTCTTACAGAAAAGTACTTTTCATATCTCAGTTGTTCATTTATCCCAACTGGGGCTTTTTATATGTTTTCCTCATAGTGAATACCAGTTTCTGCCCCCGGCTGTATGTGGTGACTTTCCAACAACTTAATTTTGAATAATTAATCATTATTTTGTATATATATATATATATATAAATACATATATATTTATAAGCATATCAATTACTCTCTTGATTATGACTTTATATGTATATCTATAAAGCTTAAACATCTTATTCTTCAATATACCAACAAATTATTTTGGTGTCTATTACCTCTGCACTGTTCTGCTCAGAATTGTCCTTTGTATCTCACCAGGATCACCAATTGATTTATGATAAAACCTTGCAAAACTAGTGATGTCTCGCCAGGAAGCATTTCGCATAATTGCATTTAAATTTTCCGACATGGCTTTTGGCGAGGATGCAGATGCTCCTCTGGTGCTATGACCTTTGTATCTAGTGGTATCTATTCTTGCTAACCTTAACACCTCAATGGTCCAGCGGGCCAAAGTTGCCCTAGAAATAGGTCCATGCGGCCCTATGTACGAGAGCAAAAGATGTGTGTGTTTCCTCGTTATACCTTCTCCGTTCTTAACACATAGCATTTTAATGTTTTAACCACACATTCTTTTGTCAATTGAATATTTATAGAACCTCACCGAGTCAAGTGGTTGACCCAATTGGTTATGTTTAAGCAACGTTTTCATCTTAAATACTATTGAATTTTCCTCAACTCTCATTCTGTCTATATTCAGATTAAAAATTGTCTGGCCCCTTTGTGATGAGACCAGTAACAGTAATACAACAAGTTTATATGACAGCGCCTTTAAGCTTAACTGTGAATTAACGATGAGTTTATATCAAACCCCAACAATTTTAGACACCGAGTAGGTTTCAATACAGATTTCTCTTGGTTAACCGTGAACCCTAATGTTTCAAACATATCTACCAAATCTGTTATTGCTGTTAAGCAATCCTCATACATACGTCCTATGACAAAACTATCATCTAAATAGGGGAAACATATGTCCCCTTTCTCCCATCTCCGAGTAGATAGGCTTTAGCAATTTTGTAAAAATGCGTGGTCCTGGTGCCAACCCATTCGGCAGGACCTGGTACTCGAGTAAACATTTTCCTAAATGAAATCTTAGATATTTTCGTTGTGTTTTCTTTATATTTAAAGAATAATAAGCATCAGTTAGATCAGCACTCGCCATCCACTTATCTACATTCAGTAGGTCTAACGCAGTTTTTAGATTAAACATCTTGAAGTGCTCATAATGAATTATTTTATTTAATTCTGTTAAGTCAAGGCTCATACAAAACTTTCCATTTGGCTTAGGTCTCAGAAAAACATTCGAGATCCACTGGTCCTGTACTGGACTCACCTCCAAAAGAATCCCCCTTTAAAAAAAATTAGCCACTTCCAAATTTACAAATTTTCTTTCCATACTATCCATCTTAAATGGAAACGGTTCTCTTGTTTGTATTGGGGTCTTTTCGAACGGTATTGTTAAACCTAATACACAACTCAAAATCCATTTATCACTAGTTAATTTTGACCAGTTTTTAAAAGCATTTATTATGTTACCTGCTTTAAATATTTTTAAAGGTTTCTTACCCTTAATTAAGTCTGTGGAGCCACCCACCTGGTCAGGGTGCCTCACTTCTGAAAACCCCTGCTAGGGTTTCCTCGGTCACGCCCCCCTCTCGGGATAGACGGGACGCTGTTGTGTGCGTAATCCTCAGCCGTCCTGCCGAATCTCTTCTCAGGCTGTTGTGGTCTACGGCCCCAGGTGGAGTTCCCTCTTGTCCCCCTGGCTCTGAACCTGCCGTTCCCTCTGAACTGCCTGTTGTAAGGACCTCCGTACCGTCCCTGATGTTCGAAGGTGTTCCTTCGTTTCCCTCTATACGCTAGATTAGTGTTCATGCAATTGTCAGACCCTCCCTCCGATTTTAAGAGCTGTTTAGTTCTTTCTCCTAGATTTTCGCCCAGCAAGAATTCTGTCACCTCTGGTAGGTCGCCATAAACATCTCTTTTGTCTTTAATGAGTTCTTTCCCAAGCTGGGAATGTACTACCTTATGCACACTTAATTTCCGATCTAGTTTCATCTGTGCGTGTGTAGCTACCACTAGCTTTATAGCATTTAACATATTTACTGCCTGCGCATCCAATTCCGGATCAGCTGATCCCCTCTGCAGTATAATATCCATAGTAGGTGCTATTGCTGTGAGCACTCCCACTATGCCTTTAGACGCCGTCAGAAGTGCGTTTTCTCCCTCCTTTCGGCTCTCGGCGAATCTTATTTCTTAATTTAACACTTGCACCCTCGCGGATGGCACATCTGCTAGTCCTGTGTACAGTCGGGAAATTTCCCGAATGGTCTTCAAATGTTTCTGTGCTCCTTCATTTGGGCCACCATAGTAGTGTTGGATGGCCCCTGCCATGCTCTCACTGAGTAATTTGTGGGGTCACTGGCTTCTTCACCTTTGTGTAGGTTTCCTGAAGCTCTGTTAGTAGAGCTCCCTGATGTAGACTAGTGTCTAATTTAAACTCCCGCCTTGGTTTGGGTCCGTACGCTGAACCGTATTAACAGTGCTACCAGTCAGTGTAGCCGTATCCTTTGGCTGCTCCGCCTGCAACACCTTTGGCAGCTGTGGCATCCTGAAGCTTTCAAACGGCGACTTTTTGCATGTACTTGCTCCTGGATCATCCGCCCCCTGTGGTTAAGCCTTTGTTACGCCTGATTTCAAAACTAACACTTGATCAGCCGTATTTAACGACCCGATCGGCTCGCACTCGTCTTCCTCCCAATATAATTCCTGGTTAACGGCTTCTGGCTCGTTATCCGCCCAGTCGCCATCTTGACCCACATATGCATCATGATTGTCATGTGCCTCGCGACCACCCTCCTGACCTACATCGGATTCGTGTTCATAACGCCATTCGTCACGAAAACGCTCAGAATCCCTGTGGAAAGACTTTGCTTCTTCTCTTAACACCAGCATTTCATCGTACATTTTCTTAAACTCCGACAAGTCTGGTCCTGCTTCTTTCTCAGGTAAACTGGCTCCGCTATTCACAATGTTAGCTTGACCCACATCGACGGTCTTCGTACGAGTCTTAGATTTTGTATCTGCCGCCATCTTTTTCAGCGGTTTTGTTTTGGTTATCCTATGCGGTTCCGCCATTTCACTCTCCGATTCGCTTAAGCAGTGTAGCGATATCGATGGCTGGTCTTCAGGAGACATCATTTTAGCCATTTTTATTTGGATTTCAACCAAATATTCAGTAATGCGACCACTCCGTCAATGATAGCCTAGAAGCTTCGATCGTACGGCCGAGAATGTGAACGCGCACTTGTTCTCGCAGTCTTACTGGTCGTTCTGAAACGACAACAATGGGCTATTAAGCACCATTCTCACATAAATAATTACACACACACAACAGATTGTAATCACAATCCATGTGAAATAAAATAATCCATCGTATGTGTTAAATCCTTCTCAAATACTTACCTTTAGTAGCCTCCTCCAACTCGCTGTAGCCTCTTCGCTGCCGAGTTTCAAACTGAGGCTACAACCGGCCTGCGCGAGCTTGTCCTCTCCCCTGATACTTAACTTCCGGTGTTCGGAAGATGAAGTAAGAATTACTTTTCTTAGAATCAAAATCCTGGACATAGTTAATGAGAAATACCAAAAAATATGAACAAATCATGATGTGGGGCATCATATAAGCCATTACTCTGATGCGCAGCAAAGGAGGAAGTCAAGGCAGGAGTGGAGAAAAGCACACTTCATTATATATAAAGTGGAGGGCAATTTACAATGAGAATATAAGTCGATAAATGTACAAGCAGGTAATGTGATAATAAAGTGCATGGAAGGTAAATAAGAATGAGTGTCAGTGTCATGTTAGGGGAGGGGCCCCGAAGAGCCCTCTGCCATATAAGGTAAGGGTGTGTGGGTGGAGAAAAAGTGCCAGGGAATGTGTCTGGCAGGGCGGGGAGCCGTAGTGAGGGAGGAAGGCAAGCCGCTTATGAGGGCGAGGAAGAGGGGGGGGGGGGTTATGTAACCTCAACAGTCGGTGGCGGGCTGGAGAAGACAGGGGGGGGGGCACTCCTCCTCCACTGCGAATCAAGCCTAATGCAAGCATTACGACCGATGTACACACAGGCAGATGGGTTGTTGTTTTAGCAGTCTACACAAGGATGGCCACTGGGTGTGGGTGTGGGTGCAGAGTGGGATTTCTCTCTGTGTGGTATATCCACCACACAGTATATGTGTATGGGCATATACACACATAAATATATTTATATATATATATATATATGCACACAGATATATATATGCATATATATGGATAATTATATACATATACACCCCTATATGTGGATATATGTGCATATATACTCATATATATGTGTATATACGTATATATACAAATTTACCCGACCACACTTTACCCAACCCGACTTTCCCCAATCCGTCTTTACCTGACCCCACATTACCCAACGCTACTTTACCTCACCCCACTTTACCTCACCCGAGTTTACCTGACCCGACTTTACCCGGGTCGACTTTACCCAACTTGACTTCACCCTTCTTGATGTTACCCGCCTCGACATTACCCGCCTAAACATTCCCCGACCCAACATTCCCCGACCCGACTTCCCCCAACCCGAGTTCACCTGACACGACTATATGCACATACACATATACTGTATGGAAATCCCACTCTGCACCCACACCCACACCCACACCCACACCCCCACCCCCACCCCCACCTCCAGTGGCCATCCTTGTGTACACTGCTAAAACAACAACCCATCTGCCTGTGTGTACATGAGAGTAATGGCTTATATGATGCCACACATCATAATTTGTTCATATTGTTGGTGATTTCTCATTAACTATGTCCAGCATTTTGATTCTAAGAAAAAAACTTTTTTAGTGGTTTACCAGTAAAATGACTAATTCCAGAATACAAGCAGCACAATGTTATAGGCAAAATAAGATTATCTCTTTATTTTAATGTAGTTTTAATTGAATATTATGAACATACTATACACGGGAGCATTTTCTTCAAAGAAACTTTGAAGAGCTACTTATGACCATTTTAATGATGTATTTTGTTAGGTTCCATCCTCAATATTAAAGTAGTTGCAGACTGTGACAGGTCACCCCTATTTGTTTCTATATGTAAACTGTCTTGGTTTTTCAAGACGTCTTGAGAAAGCAAGACGTTTTGAATTCCAAGTCGTGGCCTCTACCTGTTAATGTAGGCTACTCTAGGAGAGTGCTTAGATTTATTTACAAACTTGGAATGTATCAGCATAGCAATCTTAGAGTGGATTGAATTATTCACCTTCCATTTTGCTGTGTGTACATATTTAATATTGTCAGATAATTTCACCAAGGTATCTGATTATATACAATGACTGTAATTCTGGCTTTTTTTATATATATTGTAGTCTTGATCCTGGAAGCAGTGTGGGAGTCGGAAAGATGGTGAAGGACTCGAAAAAAACACCAAATTGTAAGATGAAAAAAATCATTGCGGATGCAAACCCACATTTATGCTTGTTTGCAATTACGGAAATAGATATAGGCACAGAGCTACGTTACAACTATGGGGAACTACCACTGGACGAACTCTATTGGTGCAAGGTAAAAATAAATAATTGTTGTTATTTGCTGGTTTAATGTTGAGTATGATAATTATTCTTATTTTTCTAGAAATATGCCTACTAATTATCTTTGCATACCGTTTTCCATTTGTTCTTTTGGAAGCGCTATTGGGTATACACGATTAATTTTCCTCTCCACCCTTAATGATCGATGCTAACATAGAGAAGTAACTTGTAATATCCATGCAAAGATTTACATTTAATATTTTAGCTACAGTATTTAGCCTAACCACTTCAGTCAGATATGTGCTTTTGCTTGACAATGTTTACATTGCTGATCCTAAAAGGCAACCATTTCATTGTCTATATCTCTATTCACAGAAAGATGCAGACTTATGTGAAATCTACTATTGCTGCCCAGGTAAGAACACTTTCATTGACATTTGCTGTCATGTGTTTTAAATATTATTTGTGTGTAAATTTAAGATTGGGCTATCATACTTTTAGAATTGTTAGCTTCCCCAAATATTGTTAGAAAATTAGTTCTAACTTGGTGTTTACTTCTGATGCACTGCTATGCTGATTTTCATTTTATTAGTGGTTCCATGTACATATATTTACACTGAATGCGTAAGTGAGCAAACTGTGGAATAAAAACTCATATGCGCTATGAAAAATAAGTAAAAAAGATACTATCACATTGCTTGGAAACATTGTAAAATCCTGCTTACAAGCTGATCCCACTCATAAATCGACCCCCTCATCTTTGAGTTTAACCTGATTATTTTTATCATTCATACTAGCAGCTACAGGTAGAAAGACCCAATTATAAGCTGATCCTTTAAATTGTGATTTTGCTATTAGCCAAATTAGCAAATTTAATGAAAAAGCTTATTACTGATGTTTTCTGATAGTACTACAAGTAATGGTTAGGGTATTTGTGTACAGTTAATCAGCAATTAGGCCAGAAGTCTTCAAATGTGGTAAAGATGAGGGGCGAGGGGTGAAGGTGGAGAGGGAAGGAGTGGGGGGTGAAGGGTGAGGTGGAGGGTGAGGCCGAGGCCCACGCTAAGAGAAGGGTGAGGGGGTGGAGGCGTGAAGGGGGAGGTATGAACGGTGAGTGGGATGAAGGTGGAGATGGGAGGGATGAACGGTGAAGGGTGAAAGGTGGTGGTGTGGGGGAAAGGTTGAGAGGGAAGGGGTGAAGGGTGTGAGGGGGTGAAGGTGGAGAGGGGAGGGGTGAACGGTGAGAGGTGAGGGGGTAAGGTGGAGAGGGGAGGCGAGGGGTGATGGGCTCACAGTGTTCACAATCTACCTAGTAGTTCATGATTCTATTTTTGAAAAATGGGAGACGTACGGTTATGCAGAAACATGTGGACTTTTCTTTCTCGCTTTCCCCGTGTTTCAATTCTTGTATGAGTCTCAAATAGCTTAATTTCAAATGGGGTTAGCGCAAGCTGTATTTCTGGATCAGGGCAATTACTGTTGCTTAAGGCAGCTTTATATTCAGAGTATTTTATTCTCTCCGCTTCACTTCTTTTTCTATTAAATAGAATTATCTGTGCAAGACATACTTCTCCCATTTCTGTTAAGCACTTTGAATCTGATTTGATTGTCTCTGTCAGCTCCTTTGCTATCAAGATATGTATGCAGCTTTGCAACATCCTCTACAAGGGGTAGCAGCTTTGGCTGATTGTATCTCTTGGTATCGAGTGTTTCCAAGGCTTGAGAGGAAATCCTATTACACCACTCTGCCTCATACAGTTTTAGGAAGTTCTCAGCTCTTCTCTGCTTGTTCTCATCATCTTCTTTTATTCCTTCTGTTCTCAAAATATCACACTTTTTCAGGCTATATCCTAGTTTGAGCGGCAAGGAAGCAATTTTATATTCATTTGTGTCTCTATCGAAGCCTGCTACTCTTTTTACTCC
The DNA here is from genome assembly GCA_030323885.1 of Branchipolynoe longqiensis. Lineage (NCBI taxonomy): Eukaryota > Metazoa > Annelida > Polychaeta > Phyllodocida > Polynoidae > Branchipolynoe > Branchipolynoe longqiensis. Next base: position 47,418 of record JASIRB010002739.1, read on the forward strand.
TAGTAGGAGACCGTCCCAATTCTGTGGCTGCAGACATTGCCCCAGTGTTTTCACATTTGAATCCATAGTTCTCATGCATTCCAGCAACCACCCTAGTTCACTCATTTTTTTGTGAAATCTAACTCCTTTGGTGTTGATGGTGACCATCTTTTTCGTACTGCCTCTGGCCAAAGCTCATTACGAGTTCATCTCTCTCAATAAGAAACCTACATTTACATTTTTCAGGGATGAAAGTGGTCTCCGGGAAAAAAAGCGGAAATGCTGATATTCTCCCATAGGCTTAGCATTGTCCGGGAATCCCTGAAAATTCCCGGAAGTCGGATATCATACATATTGGTATACGCTGATAGTACTGCGCCGTTTGAAGCATGTATTAGTAGTATACGCTGCTAGTGTTGTGGCGTTTGCACCACATATCGGTATACGCTGCTAGTGTTGGTTGGTTGCTGGAGTTTTACGTCCTGGCAACATCTAAGGTCATATCAGGAAGGGCGCAACGTATTAGTATACACATATAGCTACAGGAAAAATCCTGGAAATCCGCGAAATCGCGGAGATCTTTCATCCCTGATTTTTATTTCATGGCGAAGGACAACTTATCTGAACAACCAACAACTATCCTGTTTTTTCTACTTAACTATGTACTCATTGCTCCAATTAATAGGTAATAGCATCTTTTCCTTAGAAAACTTGAACTCTTAAATTTGAGGGTTAATAATGGCAGAGACACAGGTAATGGTAAGAACATATTTTCTGAATGCCCTACTTACAGGGTTATCTAAAAAGGAAACATTTAAACCTGCTTTTGGCCAAGAAATTGTCCAAAAACTATGGAAATATGACCATTTATGGGCCACAGTTTTATGAGCTCACATCTTACAGATACAAAACTGGTATCGCCAGAAAGCCCTAGCACAGACGAATGCATACAAGCTCATTCCAGCCTTCTAACCACATTATTAACGAACCTGTGGTATTAAAACCCGTTTGTTGCAGCTCTATGAGAACTGACCACATATATAGTATAGTTATACGAATCTTACCTGGGTACAGATGATGGATAACTCTTGTTTTCCCGAGGTACAAGCCTCGGGTAGTCGTGGACTAGGGAGAAGGAAGCAACATCCGGGTTCAGCAATCTTCACCTAATTATTCAGGATAAAAATGAGCTTAATGATGGAAATCTGATGTTTTCGTTTGGCACAAGCGAACGTAATAGTCGTGGCAGGGCGTGGCGGGTGGGCCCTAGTCCACGACTACCCGAGGCTTGTACCTCGGGAAAACAAGAGTTATCCATCATCTGTACCCAGGTAAGATTCGTATGACTATACTATTTTACCTCGGTACTAAGCCTCGGCTACTCGAGGCCGAGGGAGACCTTTACGTAGCCTCATTTTTATCCCCAATATCTGATAAACAATTTAATGTGTCAATAGTAATATCAAACTTTGTACATCTCACCCAATCTTGCTAGCTGGTGAGTAGGCGGGTTGCAATCCCGCTTTTCTTTTCCAGTCGTTTGTTGTAATGTTTTGCAAACGACTTGGCCGTCTTCCAGCCGGCGTGTGCTAGGATTCTCCTCACTGAGATTCCCAACTTTCTTGCTTTCGAGACCATAGCACCCCTTGTGGAGTGTGAAGCATAGCGTCCCGTGTCTATGCTCGCCAACTTGAGCACTTTAACCGTCCATCTGGCGAGCGTGTCTCTTGAGATTGCTTTATGTGGCTTGATAAAGCTCACCAAAAGCTGTCTGGAATTACGTATTCCCTTAGTCTTGGATATATACTCCTTAATGGCTGAAACTACACATAATTTCCTATTACGCGGGAAACTAGTTAAATGAATGGAGGAGAGGGGATCTCCTGTCCTGTTTGATTTGAGCAATTTGTCCAAATCGAACGTAGCCTCGTTGTTATCGATATCGAGGCCCTGTAACGAGAGGGCCACAATTGTCTGTCCTCTATGTCCGGTTACTAAAAGTAATAACACTGCTAACTTGTAGCCTAACTGTTTGATAGAAAGTAATTTGTTTTCCGGCCATTCCCGGAAAAGCTTGAACACAATCGAGACATCCCAGAACCGACTATATTTCAGTTTTGGGGGGTTCCTTATATATATAGATCTCATAATCCAATGAATGACTTCATGCTTGCCTATAGTCTGTCCGTTAATTCTAGGCAGACCGACAGAAAGTGCGCAACGAGCTGCATTTATGGCCCCGTAACCAAGCGCATCGTCTTCCATCATGCGTAAGAAACGGCCTACTTGGGCGATGGAGGGTAGCATTATGCAATTATGCAATAAACAATAGATTCCCCATTTCTTTAAGTAACTGGAATATAGCTTTACGGTACTTGGCCTCCAAGCATGTGAAATCAACCTGGCTTGGGTGATTTTGTCCAAACCATACTGTTTTAAATAAGTACTTAAAAAAGGAATGCCAATATTGGTGTTGTTGACACATCCCCTCCTTGGCTTGTCACTTGCCCCTGATGTTGTAAATTTACTGGGCCTCTTGGGAATTCTAAAAAGTCTTTTGCCTCCCACTGCACTGCCGCTCTCCAAGGCTGAGTGTTCCAGTCCGGCACTACCAACACTGCATGTGTTTGGTCGAGCCTGATCTTTCTGGCTACTCTGCTGATTAAGCTGAATGGGGGGAAAATATAATAAAAAGCGTTACTCCAGATTAAAGAGAAAGCATCCACTCGCCACGCTAGTGGCTCCGGATGCCAAGATACATATTTATCAAGTTTTGTGTTCCTACGAGAGGCAAAAAGATCTATATCTGGTTTTCCCCATTTTTGACAAATTGTTGTAAAAATGTGTGTACTTAAGGACCATTCCAAATGATCGTGGAATTGGCGGCTCTTTTTGTCTGCTAATGTATTTAAAGAGCCTGGAATGTGAGCAACTGTGATCCAAACCTTTTGTTTCTCAGCCCAGTCCCAAATGAGTTTCGCAATGGTGTTACAAGCTGGGGATCTCGTACCCCCCATGTTCCTAATATAGGCCATTGCGGTAGTGTTATCGGTTAACACCTGGACATTGAGTCTAGGGATTTTCACTAAACTTGTTAAACCTAAATAAACTGCCCGTAGCTCTAAAACGTTTATGTGGTCCTCTATCTCATCATCTAACCAACGGCCCCCTGTAGCTTCATTTTCCCTATGGGCACCCCAACCTTCTAAGGAGGCATCTGTAGTGACTATTGTGTTAGGTTCATTCATACGGATGGGATTGTTGCAATGCTCGACGTGTCGCAACCACCATTTAATATTTTCGTGGCCTTCCTTGGAAATGGTCATAGGCCTTTCAAAATTGCCTGTAGCTTTAGCTAGAGCCCTATTTTTATCTATTTCAAGAGATTTAATATGAGCCTTGCCATACAGCACAGCTGGTGCGTAAGCGACCATGAGTCCGATTAGGACTGCTACTTGTCGTATCTTATGTCTTTTTATTTGCAATAAATTAGACGCTGTATTTTTAAATTTATCAACCTTGTCAACAGTCAAGGTGATAGTCATGTTGTCGGTGTTTATAAAAAATCCCAAAAATTTTAAATTTGTCGTAGGTGTTAGAACCGACTTTTTATTGTGAACATAAAACCCCAAACGGGTCAAAGTGTCACATAAATCATTAACTGCTAAGTGGCATTCATTTTCAGTGCGCGCTACGATAAACGAATCATCAATGTAAGGGAACATAACATGGCCTTTCTTGGCCATATCAGCAAACAGAGGTTTCAAAAGTTTTGTGAAAAAACGTGGTGCACAAGCTAGACCATTAGGTAAACAAGTAAATTGATACAATTGATCACGCCAAATAAACCGAAGATATTTTCGGTGGGCCTCATAAATTGGGACTGTGTAATAAGCATCTTTTAAGTCTACATTTGCCAGCCAAGCTCCCGGCATTACTAGGTCCCTGGCCGTCTCTAAAGAAAACATTTTGAAATGTTTATATACTACTGAGTTATTAAGGATAGTTAAATCTAGGATCATCCTGATGTCCCCATTGGGTTTAGGCCTGGAAAATATATTTGAAATATATTCCCCATCAATATGCTGCACTAATGCAATAATACCTTTAGTTGCAAATTTTGTAACTTCTAAGTCTAACGCCAGCTCTTCTTCTGACGCTAGGCGGTAAGGGAAAGGTACTCTGTACGGGGGTTTCTATAAATGGAATAGCTACCCCTCTAACTATATCGAGCACCGTCTGGTCAGTTGTAAGCTGTTCCCACTCGTCCAGATAGTAGGTAATATTACCCGCGGTAAATGTGCTTACACTAGCCTGTAAGTCCGACTCTACTTGTTCCCCGGCTTGGGGAACTGCCTCTGTGAGGAGGAGTCTCTCTTGAAGGGGCGGTTCCCGTCGTTCCAGCCTCTGGCCGCGTCCCCTCTGCTGGTAGCCTTGGTTCCGGTTCGCGAATCGGCTGTTGGGTAGGCCGGTTCGCCGGCCCCGAAAATCCGATCTGGATTTCTTGAACTTGGCCGGGTTGGAATCCTTCTTCCCGTCCAGGTGCTTCGACTGTTTGGCAGCGGTTTCGACCTGTTTAAACAGGTATTGAAGTTGTCCTCCAAACATTTTCGTATTGTCTAGGGGCTTCCCTTTGACTGGTTTTGGGGGCAAGAAGAGGGTGTATTCCTTGCCGCCGTTGTCGACTACCTTCTTCGATCGCGCCACCTGTTTTCCTGCGTCGGTCGTGACTGACTTGAAAACATTCTCGAACCTTCGGTACGAGAGGAAATTGCTGGTTGCCGTAAGTGCAGCAATGGCTGAGTTCATGTCCGGAGTGACGGTGGTGAACTTATTCCCGACCATCATACGGTTAGCAACCGGCATGATGGCAGCGAGCGCTACCAGCACCCCTTTATGGACGGTATGCAGACACGTCTCGAACTTCCTCCGGTCCTCGCTCATGGTCACGTCTTCATCCATCTCTTTGATGGTTGCCTGCGGGATCCCTTTGATCCCGGTGTACTGTTCGGCGAGCTTGGTGAGCGTTTCCACCGGCTTGAAGGTGTCAAAATGGCCCCTAAAGTTCTTACGCATCAAAGTGCAGGTGTTGATCCTCTTTTTCTTGACTGCCCTGATTTTCTTTGCGACTGTCTCGGTGATGTCGGCAAACGTACCCGCATGAGGGTCATCCGACTCAGAGTCGGTTGTAGTTGAGTCATTAGAGGAGTCCGACGAAGAGGAAATCGCTTTATTCTTCTTGGATTTAGACTTCTTTTTCGTCCTCTTGACTTTCCTAATTTTATTCCTTGCCTTGTAATACTCGTCGCCTCCTGACGAATACCGTTTGGAGTGTTTTCGCTTCTTCCCGAAAGCAATATCCGAATCGGTGGTCTGCTGGTCAGACAAATCCTCCCAATCGGATTCTTCCGACAGAGAGGCGTCCTTCGTGGGAGTTTTAGAGGGCGGCGTCGGAAGCAGTTGTTGTAGCTGCTCACGAATGAGCCGCACCATCTGTTCCGTGGCATCGGCTTTGGACGGCCCTGCCTCAGGCGAGCCGTCCCGTGACCACGCTGACACCCGTGCAGGGGTCGCGTCACCATCACTCGAGGCGTGTGGAGCACCCTTGGTACTCCGCTTCGCTGCCATCTCGAGTCGTCTGAAACCCAATCCAAAAACGGAATTAGGACGTACTCAAAGCGCAACTGAACATACAGAACAGTGCCACAAGCGCTAACGGCACTAAACAGGGTATTAAATCCGTATTTACAGCGGTTTAAACCAGGCGTGTGAAACTAGAAGCCAAACGAAAGAGCAACGGTCGGGTAACCCGAACCGACGCCAGTCGCGGGGTCGGGACCAGTGTAGTTCCCGCCCACACTCTCTGTAACACACACTTCTCCTTCCCGTGGCTACAACACCAACGAACTGGAGAAAATGCTATGAAACTCGGAGGTACGCCTCAGAAAAAACTATCTAGCGACGAAATGGCTCCTGCCAACATGTCTCTCCGTTCGGCAACAAGCTATCCTAAGCGACGAAATGGCTCCAACCAACATGTCTCTCCGTTGGGCAACGGGCGGCAAAAACAAAATGGATGCTTCAATATCTACAGCACCGGATAAGCACATGCTCCTAAACAACTAAGTAATTAATGCGAATTACTAATGTAAGCGTGAGCAAGAGTGTACTATGAGGCTTTATAAATATATTACAAAGATCCTGTAGCGGTACTTACAGTAGAAATAGGTTAAATCCTCGGTAAAAACTGGTGAACTGCCTATAACGTCTTCTCGTTATAAGCGGAATATGCTAATTGCTGAACCCGGATGTTGCTTCCTTCTCCCTCGGCCTCGAGTAGCCGAGGCTTAGTACCGAGGTAAAATTCATATATAATTACATATGAAGAGTTCAGGCACAAATTCCCCTCAACACCAATCCAAAAATTGACTTAATCATTACTGTCAAACATTCAAGAGGTAAATTTGTTACATTCCTATTTTCTGGTCCATTGCTCCATAACTATTTCTTCACAACCAATGATCTCATCTCAATCACCTCTAGCAGGCCGAGTCTTGAGAAATTGTATATTAGCTCACCAGACACTTTATTAAGCCGGACATTGCAGTATATTCTAGTGCATACAAGTCAATGGGAACAAGCACTAGGTCAGGGACCACTTTGTACCTTATGGATATAAATAAACTACTGTATTGATCCAAATACTAGCCTGGTATCGAATAAGAAAGACTTTTGAATAGGTGCCCCCCACCCCCAAAAGCTTTATTTAATTAATAATAAACATCACAACTTTAACATTTACCTTATCGCCATGTCCAAAGTAATGGTCCGATTTTAAAATAAATAACGTTTGGAGAGGATACATCAAGAGTTTTCCGTTGATATAAATTTCCATGTTTCAATATTTCTACTGTGTTTATGTGTTTGAGGATATCAATTTCAATTAAAAAAATCTTCGTAAATTACCCGTAAAAATAGCCGGCTGTACTCGAATAAGTGCCCACCCAAAACTCCTTAATGTTCTTTTAGCCACCCAAACTACTAATTAAAACAATACAGTATATTATTATTGTTTAAATGAGGATAAAGTTTTGCTGGTTAGTACTCTCTCGATTTAAGAATGACCACCCAAGTACTGATTAGAACCAAAATTATCCATCGTCTACATCGAAGTAAGTTTAATAGACCTACCCCATTGAAAGCCACCGTTGGCTAGGTTCCGGGTCAGGATACAACCAACCATGTGGTGCACAGTTGTTATCGGACACCCAAGACAGATGTCATTGGCTGCTGAGGCCAGAAGCAGGGTGAGGATTGGGGAGTGAAAGGTGGGGCGATGCCCACACTAAGAGAAGGGTGAGAGGCTGGAGGGGTGAATGGGGAGGGATGAACGGTAGAGTGGGGGGAAGGTGGAGGGGTGAAGTGCGGGTTGGCGGGGGGAAGGTGGAGAGGGGAGGAGGGAAGGGTGTGGGTGGGGGTGAGGGATCAGGGGGAGGGGGATGGTGATGGGTAAAGATGAGGGCGAGGGGTGAAGGTGGAGAGGTGAATGGCGAGAGGTGAGGGGATAAGGAGGGGAGGGGAGGGGTGAAGGGTGGGTGGAGGTGAGTGGGAGGGGTGATGGATGACAGGTCAGAAGGGAGGGATGAACGATGAAGGGTGGAGGGTGAGGGGTAAAGATGAGGGGTGAAGGGTGAGAGGTGAGGGTGAAGGGTGAGGTGGAGGGTGAGGGTGAGGCCCACGCTAAGAGATAGGATTGTATGGCTAGTGTATCAGTGGTGGTTTCCCGACCCAGAACCTGTTCAACGGGATAGGTGTATTGTATGATTTATTTACATGATAGCCTAGCCTTGGATTTGTTTGTATTATGAATAAAGTTTTTAATATCTATCTTTGATCGATGTTTGAGGGCAGGTTCCTTACCAATGGCATTTTGGCATTCAGCTAAGCCAGGGACTTTCTTCAAAGCAAGATATTTTCCAAGCTGTCTGCCTACCGCTGCCCTTTCATTAGGAGTCCATTTTCTTACTTGCCTCATAGGTCGTTTAGCTGAAAGGAAAATGGTATTCATGCATCTCAGGCTTACTTTTGAGTGGCATATTTAATAAAATAGCATATCCTAATATAATTTGATTCAGGGAAACGAGTATTCGAGGTGAATATCAATCGGTAAAATCATAGCATATATTATTAAGAAGAACTAATACTAAAAAGCTAGTGACACCCAGCCTTTTAAAAAAGATTTTTTATTGAGGGTGTATTTATACTGTCCATAGCATGTAAGCCCGGGTAACCAGGCTTGTTTTCAATGCTGGCCAGCTGTAGTGTTGGTGTTGTCTTACCAAGCAGTAGCTGCTGATAAGTTATTTGATTGTCTGCATTTCAGTAGCAGATAGATCTGTTCAGTAGCAGATAGATCAGCCTTCACCTTCAGCACATGGTAAAACTCAATGGGAGTTATTATTGTGCCATACTTCTACCAATTTACAAAGTTTGGGTTAAGTTGCCTATAATATACCATAGTATACCATACCAGCTAGTAGTTCCATGCATGCACCTTATATTTCCTACTCGTGAAAATAATCCATACCACTTTAACATCACTTTTAATTGGGTTGATTCCCGAGTCATGCAGCTCAGCGTATATTTCCATTGAACTGTTTCTAAATTATCTTTATTTGCAGCTGTAGTACAACTCATTCTGAAGATGAACCAGCACCCTACAGATAATAACTAAACCTCTATATATGAGTTACTTAGGCAACACTTATTAATTGACATTACTTGATAGTATGCCAAGTATGCACCAACCTGGAAGTTGTGCAGCAAATACTCATCTGAAGAGATTCAAGAAGAATAGTACCCATACCTTGAGTTGACTACAAACCACCATTACTAAATCATTGTTGACTGTCCCAGTAATTAATCATATAATTTGCGAAAATGAGATAAATTTGTAACAGGTTGGTTCGATTTTGTAAACAAGTCATAATGCTATATGGTAAACCAAGTATTTATCAACTGAGTATTTATCAAACTCAAATTAAGAAGAAAAAACAATTCTGGCAGATGACTCCAATTTTAAGGTAATGAATAACCAACCTTTTCTCTTGGGCTGAGGTTGCTTTTCATTAGGTGTCTCATCTGGAACTGAAGACATAACATACCTTGTCAATTTAATTTACTTATCAATATATCTACAGAGAAAATGGAGCAGGCATAATAAGTATCATAAAATGAAAACTTGTATTATAAGTGGATTACAGGGATCAGAGTTGATTATCACCCTAAAAAAACTGAAATTGGAAGGGGGAAAATAGGAAGTAAATCGTTTAAATAAGCTGAATAACACCCTTAACCCACCCCCAATAATCTAAGGTTAACTTGAACTCTAAAAATTAAAAATACTCTATTGATCAAACAACCAACCCTACCACAAAATGATTTTGTTCATCAAAATAGCATTAACCTGGATTTAGACAAATAACAAAAGTGGTGGATTTAATAACTTTAACAGAAAAAAAGAGAAGTCCTGGTCCTCACTCAGACACATCCAAAAACACACTCATAATCACCATCATCCTCCTCCTTCTCCAATTACTCATTACTTATTTATAACCATGTACGAGTCAATTATTGTAATAAATAAATGTATGGAAACAATAGAATATACCTGGCTCCAGTTGGTCTTCATAATCAGAATCGATGTCAGCACATTCATCGGCACACACTGCAAAATGGTAAAGAAAGCCATCTAGACTTCACAGAGGCAGACAGAAAGCTTGCTCCAAGATACCTATCAAAGCAGTCTTTTACATGTTTTAGGCATGCCATAAAACCTCACCTATAAAACATGTCTTATATAGTGAATTAGATTTTCCCAAAAGGCAGTTTTCTAATCCAGAAAAGTTCTGAACTCGTGGTTTTCAACTTGCTCCATTATAGCTCACTGACACTACCATCATTTTAGTGATTTATGAAGTAATCTTAGTGCTATAAGTCTTAGTTTTGCGCATACATGTGCATTTTGGATAGTTTGATCGATTTGCGTAGTTAAATAAAGCAAATTTATTTAGTTAAAAGACAAGAATAATGATTAAAAGCTTTTAAAAAACTATTGACTTGGTGGATAAATGCCAGCCATATGGTCACTATTACCTTGTTCCTGACTAGCCAGGGTGTGCTGTTGGCTTTTGCCACATTTAACAGACCTATTTCAGTATTAATTTCCATGTTACCTGCACAGTATATTATTGAACACAATTAATTAGATGTAAATATTTGTTAAAGTACCCACCTTCTTCATCGAATCCAATCTGATCGAAGTCTAAGCCTTTGAATTGGGAAATTGATCCCTGATTGATGGCATGAAGCAATTTGGTAACTTTGGCTGTTTGTAGTGTATTTTCAGACAATCGATAAAATCCCCTGTGGACTGTTATGTCATGGCCCATGAAAGTTGCCAGAATATCTTGACTGGTCTCACTTAGTGCCAGCACTTGTGATAATGTGCCCAATTGCTTCCGAAGCCTTGTCGACGTAAGCAATTCAGGTTGCTTAGCACCACATGCTTCAGCATATTTTCGGAGGCAGTCAGATCCTCTGTACGGTGTTGTTGATGTACTAACTCGAGAAAAAAGCAAATCTTGGTCATCAGGAATTTCTACTGATGGGCATTTCCTGTTCTCGGTCAGATATTGGAGGTTTCTTTGCATATCTTCTGTAAGTAAAACAGGGACTTTTCTTCCTCGCTTTCCCCGTGTTTCAATTCTTGTATGAGTCTCACATAGCTTAATTTCAAATGGGGTTAGCGCAAGCTGTATTTCTGGATCAGGGCAATTACTGTTGCTTAAGGCAGCTTTATATTCAGAGTATTTTATTCTCTCAGCTTCACCACTTCTTTTTCTATTAAATAGAATTATCTGTGCAAGACATACTTCTGCCAGTTCTGCATAGCACTTTGGATCTGATTTGATTGTCTCTGTCAGCTCCTTTGCTTTGCTATCAAGATATGTATGCAGCTTTGCAACATCCTCTACAAGGGGTAGCAGCTTTGGCTGATTGTATCTCTTGGTATCGAGTGTTTCCAAGGCTTGATAGGAAATCCTATTACACCACTCTGCCTCATACAGTTTTAGGAAGTTCTCAGCTCTTTTCTGCTTGTTCTCATCATCTTCTTTTATTCCTTCTGTTCTCAAAATGTTTGCACACTTTTTCAGGCTATATCCTAGTTTGAGCGGCAAGGAAGGAATTTTATATTCATTTGTCTCTCTATTGAAGCCTGCCACTATTTTTACTCCTAGTAGGAGACTGTCCCAATTCTGTGGCTGAAGACATTGCTCCAGTGTTTTCACATTTGAATCCATGGTTCTCATGCATTCCAACAACCGGCCTAATTCACGCATTTTTTGTGAAATGTAACTCCTTTGGTGTTGATGGTGCCCATCTTTTTCGTACTGCCTCTGGCCAAAGCTCATTACGAGTTCATCTCTCTCAATAAGAAAGCGTATGTTGTCATCCTTCATAAGCACCAGCACATGTTTATAAAGGTCTCTTCTCAGTGTCATTATTGGAAGAAGCAGCCTACCATGCATAATATGCTCTCCTTTAATCCTTGATTTGTCCTCCATTTGGCAGGTTCTCATGTGTTTCCATAAATTTCTCTTAAGACACATGGCAAAACACTTTTCACAGGGAACATATTCATGGACATTCTTTTGTTCACCTGATCTGGGTCGATATTTTGGGATAAGTATCCCCTTTTCATCTTCCAGGACTTTATAATTGTGGTTAAAATCTCCTTTGTTCCTTAATTGATTCCATGCAACAGCCCTTGCTTTTGATTTTTTTGGTAGGGCTAATATCTTGGCTACTTCTAGCTCTGAGGAGTGGCACTGTTCTAGATGCCTTGCAATTTTTAAGACCATTTTCGAACAAAACACACAGCAATGTAGCTTTCCCACTCTCCTATTGTTTTGATTATGGGCTGATGTTAGAACCATTTTGTCATTTGTTCCTTCTGAAATAATGGGAATGGAATAGGACACATCACTGGCAGGTGATACTGATGATCTAACATATGACTTGGTGCATGATCTGGATGGTGAACATGATCTTGATGTCCCCGAGCATGAGCTTGTTGTCCTCGAGTGTGAACTTGGTCTCCATGAACATGAGCTGGATGACGTAGACAGTAGTCTGGATCTCTTCATGGTGGAATGCTTGCGAGGGGAAGATTTCAGCAAGCGGGATCTGGATCTGCTTTGCCTTTGGGGGCATTGTTCATTTCTCTGGGATTGTTGTCCTACCACAGATTGTAGTTCTCCTGTCTCAGATTGTAGTTCTCCTGTTCCAAATTGTAGTTCTCCTGTTCCAAATTGTAGTTCTCCGATCTCAGATTGTAGTTCTATTGTCTCAGATTGCAGTCCTCTGGTCTCAGATTGCAGTTCTCTTGTCTCAGATTGTAGTCCTTCTATCTCAAATTTTCGTTCTCTTGTCTCAGATCTTTGTTTTCCCGTCTTAGGATATTTTTGTTCTCTCTTAAGTTGTACGTCTCCCAATCTTTTTTCTGTCTCAGATTTTTGTTCTCCTGTCTTAGATTGTAGTGTTCCTGTGTTAGATGGTTGTTCTCCCATCTCAGATTTTTGTTCTTGTGTCTCAGATTTTTGCTCTCTTGTCTTGGATTGTACTTCTCGCGTCTTAGATTTACATTTTCCTGGCTTAGATTTTTTCTCTCTTGTACTAGATTTTAGCTCGCCCAGCTCAAGTTCACTATTTCCTGATTGTAGTTCTCCTTTCTCAGATTTTCCTTCTCCTGTGTTAGGATATTTTTGTTCTGTCTTAACTTGTTCTAGTTTTCCTGTCTCAGATTGTAGTCCTCCTTTCTCAGATATTTGTTCTCCTGTATTAGATTTTCGTTCTTCTGTCTTAGGATATTGTTGTTCTCCTCTCTTAGATTGTACGTCTCCCATCTCCAATCTTTGTTCTGTCTCAGATTTTTGTTCTGTCTTCAATTGTAGTTGTCCTGTTTTAGATTGTATCTCCTCAGTTCCAGATTTTTGTTCTTGTGTCTCAGATTTTCGTTCTCTTGTCTTGGATTGTACTTCTCCCATCTCAAATTTGTGCTCTCCTGTCTCAGGATATTTTTGTTCTGTCTTAGATTGTAGTGTTCCTGTGTTAGATGGTAGTTCTCCCATCTCAGATTTTTGCTCTCTTGTCTTGGATTGTACTTCTCGCGTCTTAGATGTGCATTTTCCAGACTTCGATTTTTTCTCTCTTGTACTAGATTTTAGCTCGCCCAGCTCAAATTTACGTTTTCCTGATAGTGGTTCTCCTTTCTCAGATTTTCCTTCTCCTGTGTTAGGATATTTTTGTTCTGTCTTAGCTTGTAGTTCTCCTGTCTCAGATTGTTGTTCCCCCAACTCAAATTTTAGTTTTCCTGTCTTAGATTGTTGTTCTCCTGTCTTAGATTGTAGTGTTCCTGTGTTAGATGGTAGTTCTCCCATCTCAGATTTTTGCTCTCTTGTCTTGGATTGTACTTCTCGCGTCTCAGATGTGCATTTTCCTGACTTCGATTTTTTCTCTCTTGTACTAGATTTTAGCTCGCCCAGCTCAAATTTATGTTTTCCTGATTGTGGTTCTCCTTTCTCAGATTTTCCTTCTCTTGTGTTAGGATATTTTTGTTTTGTCTTAGCTTGTAGTTCTCCTGTCTCAGATTGTTGTTCCCCCAACTCAAATTTTAGTTTTCCTGTCTTAGATTGTTGTTCTCCTGTCTTAGATTGTAGTTCTCCCGTCTCACATTTTCGTTCTACTGCCTCTGATTGTAGTTCTCTTATCTCAAATTTGTGTTCACTTCTATTAGATTTTCGTTCTTTTGCCGTAGTGTGTAGTTGTCCCATCTCAGATCGTAGTTTTTGCGTTTTAGAGTTTTGTTCTCCTCTCTCAGGAGGACTACAATCTGAGACAGGGGAACCACAACCTATCACAGACTGTAGTTCTCCCAGCTCAGAATTTCGTTCTCCTATCTTAGATTGTAATTCTCCAATCTCAGATTTCTGTTTTCCCATCTTAGATTGTTGTCTTCCTGTCTCAGATTGTTGTATAATTTTTCGTCTCTGGAATGGTTGTTGTCCTCCTGGGAATTTTATTTCTTCTGTCTGCCATTTTAGTTCTGTTGAGGATTTTGCATCATGTCGACCTGGATAGCAAAGGTTTTCAGTCATATTCTTAGCAATGGATCCAAATTAACATTCATGGTGTTAGGGTATTCAACAAAATTAAAGTAATATTAACTACAATTCATTAAGGATGATACACAAAATCCAAACCAAATATATGATGACATTTGTACCTCAAAGAATCTACTGTGCCCTGTGCTCACCAGATTTGATACAAAAATAACGAAAGCAACTGGAGAGCTGAAGAATGAACACCTATCTTAACATATTAGATGTAGCTGAAATTAATCATTTTGAAACCAACATTTTGTCCTAAGAAGTTAAATATACAAATGATTGAGTGATTGATCCATGGTTTCTTTACACCGTGTCGGCAACATAGGCTATTATCGAAACGAAATAACCACATAAAATCAACTTTTAACGAGTAAAACAGCAATGTCTTGCTGCTCATGCCATCTTGTTGCTCCTTGGTATCACTATTAGTTTTCTTAGTTTTGCTATTCCTGGTATAGTTATAAGCGTTTAAAAACATAATATCGCCACAAATATAGGGTTTACTTCTGATATGGTAACAGTAACTAGGGCTCACATCACTGACATAATACTAACTGGAGGTTCACCTCTCTAAAACAGTAAGACAAACTAAAGCCTCATCAGTTAGTAGCATCCTTTAGAATCGCATCAGACATACAATAAATTTACGCATATAATATGTGTCTAAAATGGTCAAAATATTTGTAATTTGTCTAATACCAAATCAAATTCAGGATGCAATTTATAAGCGGGATTTTTAAAGCATCTATTCCTATAGAATCTTGAAAGAATTGTGTTAAGGGTGAGGGTTTATAGGAAGTGGGGGGGGGGAAAGGATGTGTAGTGGTTTTATGGTAGTAACAGTAACGATTGAGAGACCCTATCTCACATTTCTCTTTCTCATTCCTCTGGGATGGTTTTTTGTATGCTCTGTTTCCACCCGATGAGGTCACATCCTGAATGTATAGGGAAATCAATGGAAGTGTCAGACAGTGTTCAATGTTCTTTGCTAAAGTAGGCTTACTGTAAAGCACTACACATAATACCCCAGTCACACGAGAGCCAGCGTTCGCCGCCAACCTCCTTACACCCAAAAGGACACCAACCTCCCAGCGTGTTGATTCAAATATGACATTCTACTTATGAAAAAGATATATAGGGCCAGGTGCATAGATGTGTTTATGTAGTTGCTGGTGGTACTTGACTCATTGTAAATAGACATTGTGGCACTAGTAAGATAGTGTGTAAGGGGCACTTGGAGCTCTACCCACTACCCCCTCCCCTCTGCTAGTCACGGATCACCACACACTCAGCTCAGGGTAGGTGGTGACTAAAGGAGCCACACCGCTTGGTGGTGGTGGGCAGATCACTGTAACCATGGGGACCGGAAATGCTTGATTCTCATTGGAAGAGCTGTAGATGCTTGATTCTCATTGGGAGAATGTGGTCAGGTGATATGCCATACTGGATCCATGTACCATATAAATAATAAACCTGAGGGCTTGGCTCTCTCTTCTTTCACTCTTTATAGTCTTCCTTTCTCTTTTTGCCTGTATTGATTTATAGCCTGCCTACACAAACCACAGATTCCAGCTGTGGACTTTACAATGTGGTAGGCACCAGGGCGGTGCTGGGTCAGTGGCAGGGTGGCGCTGGGTCAGTGCCGGGTCGGCGCTAGGTTGGGGAAAGGGCAGCGCCCTGGTGCCGACCACATGGCGAGAAGTCGGTGCAAGGTCAGCACCAACCATTTTGAATGGCGCCGCCGGAACACGACGCGAGGAGGTTGCACATGCAGCAGCTGCAACCTCCTCGCGTCCAACATTTCCGAAATGAAGGTTGGCGTCCTCACGGCGACATCACTTAATGAGGGCGTAAGGAGGGCGCAAGTTTACATTGCGAATTGATCGTAAGCGAATGCAGGCCTTGTGTGACTGGGGTATTAGTTAACCAAAAATGAAGTTTATGCAAAATCAGACAATAAGAATTGGCCAAAGTTGGGAGTCAGAGTTTTTCTTGGTCTAAATGTTAATGTAAATGCTTTAGAAATGGGTTTTTTAATCAGTTTATAGTAAAAGTAAAAGTTGGAGGGTTGGCTTATTATTGTGAGCATGATCAGCTTGTATGTGGGGTCTTATGGGTAATGGTGACATGCAGCTTATGTGTCTGATATAGTAACAAGAGTTGCATGTTTTCATAGCAAACATAGTAAGTATTGCAAACACATAATAATAGATTAGCTTAAATAAATGTCAATAACATCATTGGAATAATCATATATTCGGGTACTGTAAATATGCATGTATAGTATGTACCTTGGTGCAAGAAAAAAGAGCCCTAATGTTGGGTTGTATATTATACAGTCATGAATATTAGTATATTTTCCAGATTTCAGTTTGTTATGCATATATTTCCATAACCTTTTCAGATCTGGATTTCACACTGTTTTATACTTATATTCATTAAGCATATCATAATATATTTAAATTCCTTGGTTAGAAGACATACACCCATTTTGGGCTTCAAAATCTACCATTCTCCTGCTAAAATTAATCCCCATAGGAGTAATGGCTATAAAATCCCTGGTTATAAGACGGACCCCCACTTTTAAGCTCCTGATTGTTAACTAAAATCACAGTTTCAGGCTATAAGATGCGACTTCTAATCAAGGTTTTACGGAAGTCCGATTTGAATGTTCCCATTTTGTGGTCTTCTCTAGCTAATCACTTGACTTCAGATGAAGTCGTCAGTTGGATGTGTTCATCAGATACTTATTTGACTATTCAGATCAAGTCCTCAGTTGGATGTGTTCATCAGGTACTTATTTGACTATTCCGATCAAGTCCTCATTTGATTGTGTTCATCAGATACCCATTTGGCTATGTTCAGATCAAGTCCTCAGTTGGTTGTGTTCATCAGGTACTTATTTGACTATTCAGATCAAGTCCTCAGTTGGATGTGTTCCTCAGATACTTATTTGACTATTCAGATCAAGTCCAAGTCGGATGTGTTCATCAGGTACCCATTTGACTGTGTTCAGATCAAGTCCTCAGTTGGATGTGTTCATCATGTACTTATTTGACTATTCCGATCAAGTCCTCATTTGATTGTGTTCATCAGATACCCATTTGGCTATGTTCAGATCAAGTCCTCAGTTGGTTGTGTTCATCAGGTACTTATTTTACTGTATTCAGATCAAGTCCTCAGTTGGATGTGTTCATCAGATACTTGGTTGTGTTAAAAATATAACGTTTCTTTTTGTGCACAAACTGTATTACAATGCCAATATTATGTTTGTTGTTCTTGCAAGCATAGGTTGATTCTGAACAGTTTGACCATTGGTGGCAAATGAGAAGCTATATGTATAATCAATCTTGAAAATGACCTAAGTAGCTAAAAGAGCAGAATTGAATCAAAGTAAAATGTGAAGAACATTAGGTAACACAAACTTCCAGTTCAAGTCCTTGATTGTGTTTGCTTGGTAGGCTTACTCACTTAAATGATTAAAGATACAGTTCATAGTTGTTAAACTCCTTGGATACACATTTGAAACTGTTCTTTCTCAATGTTCCCATTTTGT